>JBCIKM010325513.1:0-11406 GCA_039654465.1 Melibe viridis
TGTTCTTGCTGAGACACCAATGAAGTTTTTATGTTGCCCCTTTGGCTTTACAACCCAGCTAGGAGACAACTGGGTGTGAAGGCCTGGGGCCCATTATTAAATTAAACATCCATTTGCAAAAATAAATCAAAACAAGGCTTTACCTTTTTGTCTATGGAAGGCAAAAGAAGATATAATATGACAGCATAAATAGGTGCGAAAGTAAAACAAAAGGGTGAGGATGGTGCAAGTGTAAAACAAAAAGGTGAGGATAGTGCAAGTTTCAAGTGGGATTCGACATCTTCAGAAACAACAGTAGGGCAAAACAGTGAATAAAAAAATTGAAGAATAAACATAAATTAGTTTGAGAAACCTGAAAATGATAAATAATAAAGTAAATTGCGCAGATTTTTGTGATATTCAAGGGAGACAAATTATAACAAGAAGTCATTGGAGTTTTTTTTTCAACAAATTTTAGATCTTTGTGAGTAGCTTCGGTAAAGACATCAGATCTCTTTGGCACTTTGAAAGAAGATAAGGATTAAAAGTTTTGTTGGGATTTAAAATATTTCTGATATTAAGGAAAAAAGATCACCAGTAGTATGAAAGTTAAACTGACATATTGTTAAAAAAGTCAACAGAATACTTTTCTTTGTGTCCAGTGAAAGACAGTAACCTTTATATATATAACAACCATTATCATTTGGCATCGTATGGATTCACTAACAAAATTCTTATTCTTCCAAATATTTCAAATTGGTATGTCTGACAAAAGTAATGTGCAGGTAAGTGGTTGTAATTGATGCTGAAACTACAAGTATTTTGCCTACTAAATGCCCTCCACTAATAGATCAATTGAAACAGGGTCGAATGAGGTGTGGTGGGGGAGGGTGCATTCATTAGCAAGTGTGAAAAAAAATAACAATACATTCAAATGACAAGATGCATGTCAAGTTCATTACCAAACAAGTGCATCACTGTTTTACCATTTCTGACTTTCCCTTCTCCAAACCAAAATGAGAGCAGGTGCATGGCTGCTTTAATGCTAAAGAGGTAAACAAATTCTTTCATTCTCATTATTAAGAGGGCAGGAAAGAAAGAGCAGGAGGGAAAGTGTAAACAATGAGTGCCCAATGGGCAGAATACATTACGTGTCTTTCTGCATGGGAAACAATTCAACGTAAACAATGACAGCATGGAAATATGTTGGTGCAATGCTTCAAAAAGAAACTATATATGGTAATGCAATGCTTTAGACTGGAAATCTTTGGTCAAGTGTTAAAATAAACCAAACAAACCTAGCTGGAAAGTTTATGGAATGTTATGATCACTGTCAATTTTTGGCGAAGAAATCAAAACATCGAAGCAGTTTGAATTGGAAGTCAAAACTTAAATATTATCTTCTTAATCTTCAATGAACATAAAATCTTAAAGCATGTTTGAAAACAAATGTCCTTTTTTGGGATGAATAAATAATAATCTTATCTTATTTTATCTTATCAAGAATGCTATTTGCCATTGACTAAAATAAAAAAAAAAAGACACAAAAAGATGGGAAATGCTTTCACTCTGATTAAAAAAGTATTTGAGAGTGATGCTCACTTTTTCCCCCCTCGTAAAAAAAAATTCCATCAATACAAAAACTTAATGAATAAAATGTTAACAATTAAACAAATAATAATTTCCTCATACAGTAATGCAATAAAACATATCAATATCAATATTCAATTTTGGAGAATAACAAGAATCAATGCTGGAAATATCGAGATCTACAAGATTCATTATTTTATATCTTATTTGAAATTCACAAACTGTTTTCAAAATACAATTATCAAAATATAGTGCATACCTTTCTTGTATAAAATGGCATATCAATATAAGTGGTAAATGTTGCATTGAGATTTCAAGACGGTGATCATAATTCCTTATCAACATCGTATTTAAAAAATACAAAATTCCTGAAATGCATTAAAAAGCAGCAAGGAAATGCTAATTCAGCAAAGATCAAAGCTTGAGACAATGAATCTTTCAAGTTTAAGAGAAACAGGGTTTAGTGTAATAAATTCTACCCCCCCCCCTCCCCCTCTCACTGAAAACCCCCCAAAAAGCAAACAAAAATATAACTGCACCCACAGGCTCACTTTCTCAAGGAAAATTTTATTTGATAAAAAATTTTATGACATAACAAATTCTGCTCATTCTTGTTTTTAAAAACATATAAAGCCTCATTTATTTAGCTTTTTCCACAACAATTCCTTTCTTTAAAGACCCATTTAATAAGAATTAGTTATTACTTTTTATTTACTTCTATGATGCTTCATCAATGGCTGTTTTCTCTGTTTTTATCTTACTGTTTGATTGATCCCTAATTTTGCTGTTCAAAGTTATACCCACCCTCTCTACCATCAATCAGTTCAACAATCATTAATTTGATTAGGTATCGGATTCATTCTTCTCATGATCAACAACTGGTTCTTCTTTATTGTTCTTACCCTTTTCGTCTTCTGGCTTATTTTCCTCACTTGTTTTATTTTCATTTGTATTGTTATTCAATTCATTCCCCTCAGTATCATTAACATTTGCATCATCACCATTTTCAACACCGGGCGCCTCTTGAGCAGCATTCTCTTTTGCATCATTGGTTGTTTCATTCTCCATTTTAGCATCCTCTGCAGTGTTGTCATCATTTTCATTGTTATCGGTAAGATTATCTGCTTCCTTTACTTTACCTTGGTCATCATTTGACAGTTCATGCACTGGTTCATTCTGTTCTGCACTGTTGACACCTGCACTATCCTTTGCTTCATCAACAGCTCTTTCATCCTCCTTACTATCCATAGACCCATCATTCACCCTGTCATCTTTCTCAGTATTTTCCTTTTCCTCAATTTTATCGTCAAACTCATAGTCTTTAACAACATTCTCATTAGTATTCTCAGAATTATTGCCATCTGTTTCAGGATGACTGCCACCTTTGTTAATATCTTCCTTAACTGCATCATCATTATTTTGAGCAACAGCTATGTTCTGAGTTTCACTGTCATTCACATCATCAATTGTTCTTGCAGTTTCTGCTTCATTGACAGGATCCTCTTTTGCCACATCATCATTTGCTCCTTGCTCCTTATTCACTGATGTTGCTCCAGCAGCATCTGCTTTCTGCTCCTCAGCATTTGGGTTGCTCAGATCCTGAGTATTTTTTTGTTCAGAGTCACTGGGTTGAATGTCAGGGTTTGAAGCATTTTCTTGGTCCAGTTCTGTTTCCCTACCAGTCTCCAAATCAGCAGCAATGGTACTGTCATTGATATCTTCTTCAAACGGAGGTTGCTGCTGGGATACAGGCTCCTCTGTGATATCAGATGCTGTGAACATTCTATTTGTTTCATCTCCTTGTCTTTCAGACTCTGTATCCGCAAGATTCTGCAGAGGGAGGGAAGCTGCATCCGTACGAAAAGTTTCATCATTTTCTAGAAAGCCTTCATCCGTTCTGTATGTTTCACCTACTTCTGAACGATCTGTAGGGGGAAGAACCAAGTTCAAATCTTGGGGATTTATGTCATCTTCACAAAGCTTGGATATTGTCACCTCATTACCTTCTGCTTCAGATATCCAGCTGGATGAGAACATGACAAGGAAAGAAAAGAATGTATGTGATTATATTGAGTAAGAAGAGAACTATTGTGTGAAATCAATTTCATTCTTTAAAAATAATATGAAAGAGACAATTTTAGCCTTTCTATCATGGTTGACACAAAAGGTGTCCATAAATGACATTTTTTACAAAACTGTTCACTAGAATGATAAAATGTGTTTTACAAAAGGCAAAAAAAAGTACCACTTCAAATTTTTGTCTCAAACAATCTATTCTGACCATTCATATATTATTTTCCAGTTTCCTTCCCTTGAAAGATACTGATTAAGAAGTAGAGATATAATATCTTATATTATATATTTAGTACCTTTGTCATGCCTGAGATGATTAGTCAGAAAAGTGTGTTACATTATACATTACAATTACCCAAAATATAGTTATTCGTGTACATTAAAGGAAACTATTATAGGTTTTCAATTAACTGCCTCTGAACACTTTTGTATCTTTGTTATTTTTCCTTATAATAAAATCAAGAGGATCTTAACCCCTTGCTGACCGGGCTCGCCATCCCAGTTTGCACTCCCAGGACCAGAGTCCCCACCTATGAATCAACCAAAACGAGTGACTCACACTAAAACCCCTCTAACTCGGTTAATAATTGACTTTGAGCTTTGAAACTTCACACACTTAGAGTAAATGTATTACTCTGCAATATGATGTACAAAGCAATAATGTATTATATACGGTTAGTAAACAAATGGTAGAACTGATGTCATAATGAATTAACCTACATCGAGAATATTTTTTGGCATTGGACGGGTTTGCGAGACTACTCATCACTGGTCAGCAAGGGGTTAAAATGCCAATGAATTTGCAATAACTTAATTTTTTTTCCCAGGGTTTGAGACTTAAATTTTGTTATTTTCCCTTAAATTCTTCAACATGTTTAACTTAAAATCAATAAAATAGAACAAACCATGACAAGTTGAATATCAATGTTAGGCACACATTGTTAGTAATCGTTATTGATGTCTTTCACAGCATTCCCATTTGAGACCGCTGTTACATTCCCATTGGTCAGGGTTACTTTGTTGTTATCCAGTTCATTTAAATTTCCTTTGAAAATGATGGCCTCATGGTTAGAGCTTGTCAACCACCTAAAAAGAATACACACACACACATTTGGTTTTCAAAATTGGTGGTCTTTGAAAGAAACCATGGTCTCCATGACTCATCACTATCTACCAGAGTCAATCTGTCATTGTCAATGGAATGATCAAAAGAAACTATCTGAGGTCTAGCTTGTTCTGTTGACAGTGTTTAAATAGAAAGAAACTCTCTAGTGGCCATTTGTCTTCATGTGTAAGATGCGTATGTTTGATAATTTTTCAGTTTATAAAGAGTGAAATGGCTAAATTATTATTTATTTGATATTTGCTTTTGATATTTTCTTTCATTGCACTTTGTCTGCAGCCTTCTCATTTGATTTTTTAGAAGCATTGAAATATTTTTTTTCTGTCGTACATTTAGCAGATAAGAGAGGAGTGCAAGCTCAGTAATTATCTTCATGGCAGACAAGAGATTTTGAAACATGAATTTAGTTTTGCCTTTTCTTTTTTTCCCCTCCCAAATACCCTTGTCTCCTCTTATAAATGCTGAACAAAATTAATTTTCTGTGGTAATTATTTTATCCAAGTACCTATACTTCTAAAGGATTCAGTCTGATACAAGACAAAATGACCACACATAAAAATGTACATTCAAATAGTTTAACACCAATAATTTTTTTTTCACGCAGTGCAATGGTTAAAACATCAAGCACAATAAATGGAACAAAATTATCACTCTTAAAAGAAATGTTTGATTTCCAGGCATTTAAAAAGGCTTCAAGAGTACCAAAATAAATAAATGCTCTGTATGACAGTTCTACATTTAGAATTAGCAGATTAAACTTACTTCGACTTTCTTTTTGCTCTGAACTTCCTTGAACAGTTCCTAGATACAATACTAAAAAATCAAAACCCCCCCCCCCCCCTCCCCGCCAAAAAAACAAAACAAATCAAAAAAAAAAAATCACCTCTTTAGTTTATGATTTATTTATATTCACAATGAGAAAAATGAAAAAAAAAAAAAAAAAAAAAAAACCCCAACAAAACAAAACAAAAATAGCCTCATTCAATAGGACAGAACAGACATTTTATGGGATAGCAAAATTCTCCAGATAAGTAAACAGAGTTGAATTCCAAAGTACCGTGTTAGTGCGAGTACATAAATCATTGAAAGTATTAGAGAGTGCAGGCTTTTCAAAGCACATTCAATTTGCAGTGATTGGTTGGAAAGAAACCAAAGAAATACTTGAGCAGGTTTTTTTACAACATGAAAATATGAGCCATACTTCATGAATTCATATTTACCTGCCCCATGGAAATACATCGGTGTGAGTCTCTGAATCAATTTTACGAATCATGACACACTGGAGTTTCCAAGAGGGACTCTGGCCAGATCCATCATGGGAAACAATGATTTTCTCCAAAACACCCAGATCTACAGCCTCAAGATTGAATGAATTGGTCTAAAGGTGACAGAAAAAAACCCCAACAAATTCAATGGCATTGGTAATGAGTCTCAAAACTGGTCATCGATTTGGCATGAAAATAAAATTTACAGAAGAAAATAAAATGGCAGTGACCACAAAAGAACCAATTTATCTCTTTTTTTTGGGAATCATTTTTTTTCTTCTCAAATCATAATGATCTTTTACTTAACTTGATATTTTACCTGATGAATATCACTACAAAAAAAGTTGTTATTAGTAGAAACTTTTTTTTCATAACTGATATCTCATGATATTAGATTGATTCTCATGCTTGATTAAATTCATAGGAGTATTAAATGCTGTTAAATCTAATAAATTCTCTTTGTTTGTAACGCCTCAAATCAATTAGTTCTATCACATCAATAAAAAAAGATTAAAACTCCTTTATTTTAAACAACATTATGCATAAAAAAAAAAAGAAATTATAAAGATTTCAACAATTGGACATGAAATTTTTCTTTGTAATATACTGATTAAATAAATCACTTACTGCTCCAACCCCAAATTTTGCATTCTCATCAGTATTGTGTTTCAACTGCCGGCTGCCAGAATCTCCAAGGGAGCCAACAACGTTGATATACACCTTTGCATCAGTGTCGGCCCCAGGCTCATTTTCAGTGACTGTTTTTATGACATATCTACATGCTGAAATCAGTGACAAAAAAAAATTTAGCGGGTGACTTTACAGGCAATGATCTCTGCAATTAGAATATACATTTTTTCATGGCTAAATGAGCAGAATGAAAGATCTCGATAAGTATTTTCCTCAAACTACATCTAAAAAAAATGGTGAAATTGAAAACAAGACTACTTTTAAAACAATGGGTATGCTGAATTACTGTACAAGTCTAGTTTGGTAGGGGATTCAATTCAATTCAATTCTATTCAATTCAATATTTCTTTATTTATCCCAAATGGGCAGTAGCCAAATAATTAGACTGAACTTTTCAAAATCAAAATTTATAAATTATAATGTTATGGAATACAGTGAACATGTGTAGTAATAACATAACGTATAGCAAATTAATTACAGTTCTAAATATATATAATCTATTATAGAGAAAAGTAGTCTTGACACTCATGACCACTCATCATTAACAAGCCGAATGGCTGTTAGTATAAAGGAATTCCTGCACCAGTTCATGTACAGAATACACAACAATACAGATGACCAGAATTAAGTAAAACAAACTGCACATTGAACACATGCTGATTATCATTAATTAAAGAACACGATCTTTGCTTAATTCTTTTTTCTGCCAAAGCTCCTAAAGATGTCTGTTCTTCCCCGATTAGTTTTTACCTAATAGATATAATTCTCTCTTGTGAATTCCTATTCTAACTGACAAATTGTGGTACCAGCAAATAAAAGAAAATGTCAAAATGCTTTCAATGAAGGATCTATAAAACAATCTCAGGATGTCCCTACTCACACAGAAGGTGTTCAACTTATGTAACATATATAACCTCTGCTGACCTTTCCTATAAATAAGTTGGGTATTTGCATCGCAGTTTAAAACTCTATCAAAAACAGTTCCCAAATACTTATACTCAATCACTTGTTCCATAGCCTTATCATGAAAGAACGTTATTTCCGGTATATTAGATTCGCCCTTGTGTCTCCTAAAGTCAAAGATCATTTGTTTGGTTTTATCGACATTCAGTTTTAGATACAAAATTAGTGAGCAATGCACCATACTTATTTTCAGCTCCAGATAATAATGAAATTAAAGCAAAGTCATCTGCATACTTAACAAGGTATTTGTTTTCATATTTACATCAACAGTCATCAGTGTATAGAATAAAAGGCAATGGTAAGAGAGCACAACCTTGAGGAGAACCAACATCAATCATTAAGGTCTCTGAAAGTCTATCCTTTGAGGTCTATCAGATAGAAAATCAGCAATCCATAAAAGTAGCTGGGGGTCCATTTTGTTAATCAACTTTTCTACCAAAATATGTGGCTGCATTGTATCAAGGGCAAATGAGAGGTCCGCAAAAACTATTTTGGCATTCTTGTTTGAGCCTTCCAAGTGGCTGTACAGTTTATTCAGAATGAACAGCTTTGCATCTACAACACTTTTACCTGGCCTATAAGCAGTTTGAAGAGGATCTATTAAGTGTTCTGTTTTATTCATAAGTTTCACCCTAATAGTTTAGGAAACTGTAACTACGGATAACTATAAAGGTCTTATGGCTTTGACAACAATCAAGAGAAAAAATTTACATTCCAAACGGGATTCATTGTCTGGGTAGACGGCAGCTCCCTCATAAACAATGTCTCCATCTTGTTCATCATAAGAGAGTAGCCGATTGACTGGGAAATGCAGCTGTGTCCCACTAAGCAAATGCTCCATTGTAAGCTGAAACAAAAGGAGCCAAATTTATTGAAAAGATCAAGCATTGTTTTCAACACCTGCACTTGTTCATTCCAATAGAAAAGAGAGAGAAGAATGTTAAGTTGCTTTATGTCATGAGTTCATATAATATTTCAAAGAGTTTCCCTTTAAATCCCATTTAACAACAAGAATATCAACCGCACAAATATAAATATGAAATGTTTTTTAGGGATTTTTTTTACCATTCTATATTTTTTTTAGCAAATGGAAGTCAGTGATATCACTGAGTCAAAACATGATAAGAAGTCTTTGGCACACACAGTAAGGAGGTCTTTGAATATCATTTAATTTCCTCCATTACTGTCACATAAACAATAAAATCATTACAGAGTCAACACGCCATGATGAGTTCAGTCCAGAATTGTCATGCTGAAGTCTTATCTTCCTTATTACTCCAACATCATCTGGTTCCAGCCAAATCTAGAATACAGAGAGTAATAAATGTAAAAAAAAAGTATGATAGTGATATGATAATGATGATTATCATGATAGTCTTAAGATAGTGCAACATCAAACACTTATAAAGACTCTGTAAAAATGTATAATTTTTTAAACCAGAAACTCGGTATAACAATCAATCAAATGTAAATGAACAAGATCCTTAGAGATTTTAAAAATATAAAAGCTTGGACAAATTTGGCCTATCTTTTGATATCTATACCTTACTTACATCAAATTGATCTGTGTTGCCATTAAAGAAGAAGCCACTGTCTTTTGCCCCCATGGGTAATGGGCCAGAGCTGCCCAGCTGGCCAAAAACCTCCAGAGTCACATTAGCATCAGTCCCACTTCCAGGAGCTTGGTTGGTTGCAATGTATACACGCCAATCACCAGCTGATTAAAAAGGCAAATTATTGTAAATCAATTTAAAAGCAATACAATCTAGCTGCAGTTGTTCAGCATAAATTCCTTTCTGTTGGATAATTTCTTGGTATTAGCCATTACATGTACCAACACTCCCATTTTTCTTTCTTTCTTTATCTTTACCTTTAGTATCTTTCAGTGTAAGGTTTAATTGCTATGCACAAACTTCGCCACTGATCCCTATCTAGACTCTTTGTTTTTGCATCTACAAGTTTACAACCTTTCTTTTCCACTATGTCAGCAATTGCATCTTGCCACAATTTCTTTGGTCTACCTCTTTTAGCAACTTTCCCTGCTGTTTACATTCTGAAATTTGTTTTGGGATCCTGTCATTTTCCATCTCGTTGACATGGCCAAACCAACAAAGTTTGTTCTTCTCTATTTTAAATGCAAGGCTTTCTGTTTTAACTTCCTCTCTAATTCTTGTGTTTCTTATCTCATCTCTCTTTGTCTTGCCTATCGATCGTCTCAGATATTTCATTTCACTTGCCTGCAACCTATTTTTATCTTTGTTATCTAAGTTCCATGTTTCACTTCCATAGATTAGAGTTGGGCAATAGATAGAATTTAATATTGATATTTTGGCTTTTATAGTTAATTCTCTTTTCCCTATAAAAGCTTGCCCAAGCTGACAGTACACTTCCATTTAACTTTGTGAATATACAGTGCAGACAGTTCAGTTTAATAGAAAATGCTTTTTTAGTCACTTTCCTTGCACCTAAGCAGTAAAAGTACATAGAAAATGCCCTTATATTAAAAAAACACTTTGCATCACACAACTTGAAATAAAAAAAAAGACAAACCCTTTTCATAACCTTCATTCAATAGACAGATACGACATACTGTCTCAGACTTTTTAGAGTGTGATTGAATACTTCAATTCTTCACAAAATAAGTTTTACAGCACATTTTTAGTACTTAATCAAAAGGAGAAATTGTCACACCTTTGGGCTCTTCCACTGGAGGCTGCTCAGGTGGAAGCTCTTCAACTGACTGCACCGGAGCAACTTTGGTCAAAACAAGTTCTCGTTCAATTTGGCCATCATCCTCCCCAGCATCCAACCATCTGGTTAAGGAGAAAAAATCCTCATACTCAATTTCATGTTTATTCCGCAAAAGTTCTCAATAAATCCTAGTCTGATGCTGCAATGAGAGTGACATATTCCTTAAAAATTGTTACCATCTTCCTTCTTTATTTGAAAATTTATGAATCAAATGAAAAGACAATCCTTTGCCATTTAAAAAAAAGAAAAAAGAAAAAAGAAACATACTTATTCAAATTGCTAACCCCTAAGTGTTGTAAAGAGTGACTAACCCCCCCCCCCCCCCCCCTTTAAACAAATAAAATCATGAAGAGAAATTGTTCATAAATTCTATGAAAGGATTTCAATTCAGTCTATATCTGCAGAGGGTTTTTTTTGTGTGTTTTATTTTTTGGCTGTCTTTGTAAAATTATCCCCTCTCCTTTTTAAACAAAATGTGCTCGTGCGAAAAATGTGAATTTTACTTTTAGTTTTGGTGAAAACTCATGATAAACAATTACCTGTCGCACTCAAAGAGAAATTCTTCACTGGCTTCCTCAGACTCTTTAATACTGACTTTGGTCAGATACCATCCAGAGCCTGGATTGGTTCCATCATGCTTGACCTTGACTTTGGTCAGTCTGCCAAGATCCACTGCTTCCACTCTGAACAAGTCGTGCTAAAAATGGATTTCAGAAAACACTCTTAGTTTTTTGGCCACATGTAAATTGAAATAAAATGATTTTTCTTAAACTAGCAACAGCCATTTTTTAAAATACTCAAAACTATTTTATTTATAATTATAATTTATTTATAAAGCACCTATATCTGAGGCAGCTCTAAGCACACAAAGTCATAATTTCAATTTTAATTTAAAAAAACCTCTCCATGTTCCCTGCCTTGGCGTGGTGGAGAGGCTTGTGCGGCCTGATGATTTTAAAGGCTATGCCATAG
>JBCIKM010325622.1:0-11404 GCA_039654465.1 Melibe viridis
GTTTTCATTCGTATTTCGGTAAAATAAGGACTCCTTGATTTGTAACAACTATTTAACTGGTCAAAAAGTCCTATCCAGGTGTACACGAGACAAATTACAGTGACGGCATACCAGATCCGATATATCGGATGATGGTCCGCAACGACGTAAACACAGAACGATATATCGGTTATAGGTCCGGAAAGATTTAAATGCGCTTGCTAAAAAAACTCTCATGAATCTCCAATTAAAGCCAAAAACATAACTGCATATACAAAGGAAAATAAATTACCTTTCAGTTCAATCTAAATCTTCTTTCTTTCATATACATTTTTATTTTGAAAAGAATTACCAAACTTTTATTATAACAAAAGAAACAAATCCTTTCAGTTCATACTCAGACCTCAACAATAATCAAATTCTCTCAGAGACTGGGCAAATCTGCATGAGGACCTTTATCAATGTCACAAAACTGCCTTCATGAATTTCAAAGTCTAATTCTCTATCACTCTCATCCAAATCACCTTAAAAATCATGCATTACTATCAATAAGTCACAATTCAATATATCTTTATTTATCCCAAATGGGCAATTACAAAATAATTCCCCCCTTGAGTAAAGCCTTGGGTCTTTGAAATATATCTTATAAAGAAATCAAGAGTAGAATCTTGTAACTTCCTGCCACCACATATCCAATGGTTCAACTTTTACTTACAAACTCTTAAAATGTCTGTATTTACTATAGGAATTCTATAGTATGTGATACCAGGGGGAGCCAGGCATTATGGAATTGTATGTGATTAGGTGATGCAGAAGGCTACCATAAGTTATTGGTTAAACAATCAACCCAGTTATCAATTACAAAAATGTTAACTTTTCCTTCCAGATGAGGGCACTTCTTGCCTTCAAGAGTGAAGAGGAAGACGGCAGTGAGACTTCTTCACCTTGTCGTGAAGACATAAGAGAGACTCTCAAGGATTTCCATAATCAGATTCTAGAGGTATTATGTCTGAGCTGTTTGTTGATATTTGACAATAATCCTATTCTTTCAATAAAGCAATTTCAGCAAATATTTACTTACTTTATTATGCTTTGAATCATTGTTCATTGAGTTACAATTAATACTAAACCTTGATTTTTTCAGAAAAAATCCATGTTAAGAAAATAACAAGCATTTGTTCCCAAATTCAACTTTTGTGCAGCTGTGAGGTAATGTTGACTCAACATTAAAACTGTGACTGTGTGGGGTATTCTGATTTGTTTTAATTGGATTGAAACTGTATATCTATGCAAACAATCCCTAAATTATCAATTGATCTCTAATAAACTATTGGTTTTAGAGAATTTTCGCTATCCAAAAGGTGATTAGCGTATAAAATTGATTATAAAAACACTGCTTATGCATTCAATATTTGATACAATTGACTTGTTGAGACCAATCACTCCCTCTTCTTATTTCTTAGATAGAACTCAGGCTGACCTCGGGTACATAAATTGTGTTTTTAGGTGACATAAACACAAATCAATTTGCTTGGTAATGTGTATGTGTCATTCACTTTGTGACGCTGGACAGAAATGTTGATAAAACTTTGCATGGCTATTTCCTGCCACAAAAAGCAGGAATATCTCAAAACTACATGAGTGAAAATAACATTGCCACCGACGTTAGAGGTAGTTTGGACACTTAACAAGATAAAGAGAGCAGAGGTGACTAACGATAAATACCTTTTATCAGCGTCATTGGGAAGGGTAATTTTTCTAGAAGTATTATTAAGCGCTTAAAGTATGGTGGTGACTGGTAATAAGTGCTTTTTAAATACCTGTAGTGTTTTTATATAAATTGTATTTTGGTAAAAATGAGTCTCGAAGTTATTCATGTCAGCCACCATGACAGTTGTCTCATCAAGGCAGCTGCAATCTGTTGCAATTTTTTGCATTTCGACCTTAATTCTTAAGCCTATCATTGTTGCTTCTTTATCAGCATTGTAAAATGCCAGACAAAGATGATGAGGAGTCAATGCCGCATTCAGCCCCAGTCCCAGAGGACACTCAGACTCTAGTCCAGAAATTGATGGCACTGGTGTCCCGCAGCAAGAAGCAGGAATCTACGAGTGTCCAAGTAGAAGAGCCACTTCCAGGTAAGCTGCACATTGTCAGAAGTAAAGAGTCAAATCTTTTCAACTAGCGCTGTCAACTAGAATGTTTTGTGCTTTTTTATGGAAGAAGATGTCTCATTGCAGCCATTCAAATTTTATCTGCTTTCCATTATTACTCATTTGTCATTCTCACCCTTGGTGTGTCTTGTCATTTCTAATAAATTCAACAATACTACAGTTTTAAATGGAATTTCTGGATTCAGCTGTAAGAAATTTGAAACAATCTTTAAATTGCCTATTCTTCTCCCTTCATGCTAGATTGCATGCAGAAGTTGATCACAAGTACAGTGGTGAGGTGGGCGGAGGCAAGCTTCATCTCAATGCAAGATTTGATCCGAGAGATGTTCAGTCTACTCCATCGACAGTACGATGGGGTTGGAGAGGTCAGTCAAGGAATGATAAGAAAATAGGAGCTGGCAGTGGGAATAGATGACAATCAAAGAAAATGGTGTTGGTATAATCCTGTGAAGAGAAAAAGCTTTAAGAAGAAAGGAGAAAAAAGAACAAACCAGGAAGGTTAAAAGTTGTCAAATCTGTAATTGAAATCTGGAACCTGCCAAAACACTCATTGTCTGGCCACTGCCAGTACAGCAAACTTCACCACTTATAGAGGATTAGGGAGGGTTGTTTGTTTGTTTAAGGGCACAACAAATCGGAAGGGATACACAGATGTGAACAAATAAAGAGATAAATAGAAAGAAAAGATACCAACAGACAAATGGTCAGTCAAATGTAGTTTGTTGTAAATATGTTGTTGTTTTTGAAAGATGGTTAAATCTTTTTCAGGGGTCAGGAAGCCTTGGATGGGGAATTGTGTAGCCTTGTAGATAAAGATAACAATATATTTGTTGCATCTGCTCCTTTTTTCATGCACTTACATTTTTGGGTTTGGTACAAATCAAAATATATGCTGTGTTAGTTCGATGGTCCTAAACAAAATTTAAAAGCAAAATTAAGCTGCTGTTACCCTGACTTAAATTCTTTCATTTATAGACATAAACAGTATGTAAGTCCTACAGATTATTTGATATTCATTATTTAGAATTGATCAGTTTCTCCTGGTTTTCCTGTTCTATTTCATGTGGCATGAGCAGTTGATGGGTGCTCTAGACAAGGCTTACGTCATCAGCAGCAAGAGTCATGAGGACATTAATGTACTGCTAAGATCTCTGGGCATCATCCGCTCCCTGATTCAGGTGCAGGCTGGCCCTGATGAAGAGGAGCTCATGAAGAACAGCCTCAAGTATGTATATTTTAAGCATAAGAAGTTAAGGGTGTGCTAGACTTTAGTCTTATAATGCCGTAGGATAATTACTAAATGAGAAAAATATATATATTTGGCAAAATATACAACCAAATATATTAATGCTCAAAACAGTTATTTTTAGAGATATCATTGTGAGTATTGGGGGGAAAATATAAAAACATAATGCAAAAAGCAATCGATATCTATAAATCATGTACATAACATTGTCATTGTATCGCGCTTTTCATCAAAATAATTCATTCTGGCAAAGAGTTATCATCTAAAAGGTTTTGTGAAGATCTCAAGAGTTTGATTGATGACTGTGGATAAGTGTTATATAGATGCTATATTTCTTTTTTTTTTTTTACTTTGAATTCTTTGAATAATAAAATCATGGTAAAGAGGCTCTCTTTTGATCCACAAGTTTGTTTTCATATTCTCCCAATTCCCAAGTTTTTATATCCTTTAATCCAGGGATCCCATAATGACAAATTAAAACCACCTATCTAAATGTATCAATTTTAATTTATAAACTATGTTTATATTTTTAGCATTAAATTTTTGTAAATATGTGATTCAATCTTTGTATTTTAAAATAAATTTTCATAATGTGTTTTTTCTAAAAAAGTTAATCAATTTTTGTATTTTAAAATAAATTTTGATTATTTATTTTGTTTCCTTTTACAGAGACTTGATGGATAACAAAGTATTTTTCCAGCATCCTGACCTCATGCGATCGCTGTGCCTCCATGAAACAGTCATGCAGCTGATGATTACCACCCTCAACAAAGCACAGCAACAGCAGCAGCAGCAACAACAGCAGCAACCAAGTGATATGCCTCCAAGACAAGCAAGCCAGTCTACAACCATGGATAGTCTAACAGAGCAAAACAAAGTCAGTCAATGTGGATAATTGTAGAAAAGAAAAATCAGTTAACTATTCAGTGACATTGATAATTTTAATTCCCAATTAACTTGCATTTACCATTTAAAGCAATAACAAAAGTTACATTGATAATATGAAAGAGCATATTATTTTAAACAATTTCAAAAGATTGTGATTTGACATTCAAACAACAAGAAAAGAGTGTATCCTAATACCCAGCTCAAATGTTAGTTCTCGCAAATATTTCAATATCAAAGTAAACAAAATGCCTTCACAAAAAAATATGCCAAATTCTTAAAATGATGTATATTACTTTTCCTGTAGCTTCCTTATTTTTGTAAATATATTAACTTTAATGTTTCTTAATATCTTAACTGTACGTTCTCTCAGGATGCTGCTGCTGAAATGGTTGTCATGTGCTGTCGTTTCCTGTGCTATTTCTGTCGCACAAGCCGTCAAAATCAGGCTGCCATGTTTGAGCATCTGAGTTATCTTTTAGACAATAGCAGCATGCTTTTGGGTAAGTTGTATCAAAACCTCTATGATGTACAATATTATGGATGTTTGCACTCAAAATTCATAAATTGTAACAATGATTATTTTTTTTACCTTGTATTGAAACAGAGAGAACTGAAGCATCATTCTATTCTAGAAAGGGTTCATAAGTAAGAAAATTACAATGATACAGATCAAGATCCAAATGGCAACTTTTAAATTAATAATTTCAAATTCTGTCTCTGGTTTCTTAAACTTTGATATGGTATTCTTGTACAATTTATTGCAAACAATGATAACAAAGAGGACAGCAAAATGAATGCAACCAAATGAAAAGAGTTGAAGTTACAGAAAAATAAAATGTTTGAAACAAGAAAAACCCAGAAAACAGTAAGATGCTAAGAACTCTTCATTGAGGATAAGAAAAATTGAAGAATGTGTCAAAGGAAAAAGATTCTTTACCACTTCTTTTCCCTTCAGCTCGTCCATCGTTGAGAGGATCATGTCCCTTAGATGTGGCCTACTCCTCTCTGATGGACAACAATGAGCTGGCCCTGGCCTTGAGGGAGTCACACTTGGAAAAGATTGCAGTCTACCTGTCAAGATGTGGGCTGCAGGTGAGAACTCTTTTCTCTTTTTTCCTGAATGTGCTATAGTATTTTTTCAATTTGTGCATAATTGAGAAATTGTAAAAGTGAATATGGTTGGAACAAGAATTTCTTTAAGTTCTTAAAATTAGCTTTTCTTAATTATTATTATATGTTCAGTACAGACATTTTTTTTTACAACTTGTAAGCTAGCACTGAATTTATCACAAAGGTATGGATTAAAATTTTTGCTTATACACTTAATGGTTCACACAATTAAGAAAACCACAGTGCAGTTTATGAAGAATTGAGTTCTTTTACTTTACTTGTACAAGTTTTAAATCTTAAATATTCACCTTTGTATTATAAATTTGTAAGCCTCTTGAGTTGACTGGGTAGCTAAATTCCTCTATTATGCGAAAAAATAATTTGTGTAAAAAGTGAATGGAAGAAGAATTTTAGTGCTTGTTCTCCATGTTTGTCCAGGCCAATGCAGAGCTGCTTGAGAAGGGCTACCCTGACATTGGCTGGGACCCTGTGGAGGGAGAACGTTTCCTGGACTTTCTCCGCTTCTGTGTATGGAACAACGGTAGGTGCTGAATAACATTATAAGTCGGCACCTATATTAGAATAATTACAACATTCTGATTATGTTTTAAATCCTTCTGAAATTGACCAGTTCTTAGGGTATTTATTCTCATAGTCTTCATTTTTTCATACAGGTACTAATTGTCTGACATTGTAACTCAAGTGTAAATATATTCATTCTATATTTGGATAGCAAAGTTATATATCATCATATGTGATGTTAAAACAAAATTGAGCCTTGCTTGTTTTGACTTTTTAAATGTATACAGGTAGCAGTATGACTACATAAATGTAATCATTCTATGTAAACCAAATAAAGAAGTGCAAGTATGACAGTATCTTTTAGAGAATCCTTATTATTAAAACAGTAATATATGAGTGTGTTTTATTGTTTTGATTTGTTTTCTTCAGGTGAAACTGTGGAGGAGAATGCCAACCTAGTGGTGCGACTGTTGATTCGACGGCCTGAGTGCCTGGGCCCAGCCTTAAAGGGGGAGGGGGGTGGCCTGCTCAAGGCCATGAAGGATGGCATCCGCATGTCAGAGCAGATTGCTGCTTCCAAGGATGAGAATTCTAGAAGCTTCCTGACTGCCATGAAGAACGATGATGATACAGGGGGCAACTACTTGGTCAACAAGTGAGAGGAATACATAGTTTAACATCTGAAATAAAAACTTGTTAATGTCTTCCTCTTTGTAAATTTCAAGAAAAGTATGAAGTGATGAATAAATGGAATTAAAATTGGAAGATATAATTGTTTGGAATTTGATTTAAAACTTGCAAGCATTTTGCATTTTCTCTTCAATAAACTACTCAGTTCCTGCTCAGGATATTCTTTTCCATTCATCTGATATGGCGTGCTTAGAATCAATCTTAACACTGTCTCTACTTTCCAATTACCATCAAGGTTTTAAAAAATCCCATCTTTTATTCTTACAAATGTAATGGTTGGTAGTAAATCAATGTTCTAAGGTTGTTTACAAAATGATCTTTTCGGGGGGGGGGGAAGAAAATTAAATGACTACCCCTATGACCTCCAATCCAAACTAGTGTAAAATACTTTCTTTGACTATCCTCTACACTCATACTGGTATCCAAGTAAGATCTAAAAAAGCATTTCAATATCTTGCTGTATGAGCACCATAGTGCAAAAATTTCCATATCTAATTTGTTGACTTATTTCGTCCCACAGCAAATTCAACTTTCACAATTTGCCACCAATGGATGATGAGGACTACATTGACATAGGTGGTGCCATCTTAGATTTTTACTCCAGCCTTGTTGACCTGCTTGGGAAGTGTGCACCCGATGCAGAGGCCATCAAGGCAGGGCGTAGCAACTCATTACGAGCCCGAGCCATCCTGAGAAGTCTTGTGTCCATGGAGGATCTAGAAGGCGTCCTGGGGTTGCCCTTCATTCTGCCTGTGGGACGACACCAGGATGAGGATGAAGGTAAGTGTGTATGGAGGGAAAGCATAAGATATAAATACAAATTAAAGCTGATAACTCCCTGAAACTAAGTAAAAGCAGTTGATTTTTATTTTTATTATTATCATCAGTATATATCCTTTCATGATTGCTTACTTTCTTGATTAGCTTTATCATTAGCATCACTTAAGCTAGAAGCAGAATTTTCTGACAAAGGACCAGTAGCAAACCAAATTATGTACTTTCATATTTTACTGATTTCCATCTCAAGTCACCAGTATTTTTCTATTGTATTCACCACCTCACACTTTCCTTGAAGCAGCTCAAACACTCTGTTTCATTCTTCTTTTCTGTATTTAAAAAAACAAATTCAAATTCAAAAACATCATGGATCCAAAGTAACAGTTCAAGAACTCTATTTTGTTCTGAAAAACACTTTAGCTTCAATCAATTTTGTGAGATTAGATAACTAATATTAACTTTCTTCTTTCTTGTACATCTCTCATTTGTTTACAAAAGGAAATTATACAAACTTCTCTCCATCCCATACACCTCTCCCCATGTTGTATCACAGGTGTGGGAGGTCCAGGTGGAGAAGCCTTGCCTCCTGGATTGCTACCCAATCACAAGGCCTCCATTGTCATGTTCCTAGATAGAGTCTATGGCATCGACAACCAGGCTACCTTCTACCAACTGCTGGACGACGCCTTCCTTCCTGACCTCAGGGCTGCCACCATTCTGGATATGGTAACTTTAATAGATAATATACATTTATATTACATCGGGCAAAAAAAAATTCCCTATTTTTTATCTCATGGGAAGAAATTTTTCGATGGTAGAAATTAAGTCCATATCTTTCAATATTGGAATCTGATTCCTCTCCAACTAAGCTATAATACCTTCACCCCAAAGGCTCTAGGTGCAGAATGGAAAGTTAGTTATGCTGAAGAAAAAAAAACAACGCATCTATATGGAGACAAAGCAATCTCTTGACTTTAACTTTTATGACCTGATGTATAAAATTCATATATTAAAGAATTTATCTTAACTGAATGAAAATTTATAGTTTATCCAACAGGATGAAGTGAACAGCTATGTGAGAAAGGAGCCAAACAATACTAAATCCATCCACCAATGCTTAATGAAATAGACACTGTATTTGTTGTTCTTTTATGTAGCCACAAGAACAAAAACCCATCATTTATATATGCATCCACTTACCAGGATCCCTCCTCTGAAAGTGACATGGCTTTGGCCTTGAACCGCTACCTGTGTACCTCAGTGCTACCCTTGCTGATGAAGCATAGCCACTACTTCAGGGAGTCAGAACACGCTTCTGTCCTGCTGGAGACCATGCTCCAGACCTGCTACAGACTATCCAAATGTCGCACCCTCACCAAAGGTCAACAGGAAATGGCCTCTGACTTCCTGGTGGCTTTCACTCAGTGAGTGCAACAAGTCAATGACAATGCATACTTTTATTTTACCAATCGATCTACTTGATTGTTAGGTTTCAGCAACCTAAACTGACAATTTGAAACCAATCTTGGTAACATTGGCCATTCAAATCTCACTCACAAAAAAATGAAATAGCCTACAAAGTTGCAAAATCACACATTGTTTTCTTTTCCATTATTACTTTTATGGTATCACCAAAGCAGTTCTCATTTTCAAAACATTTGTCAGATATTAAATCTTGTGATCCAATGTCTACAGTTCATCTCAGAGAATTTTCTGTGTCCAAAATGCTTCACTTAAGTATTTATATATTTTACATTGGTCATGTCAGTGCCACAGCCAGGCTCGAAAGAAGGGATCTGTATCTGTATCTGTATCTGAATAGGTTATTAATATACAATCTTAACATCACACAAATTGATGATTTTGGATTGCTTTCTTCTCAACAGAGAGCTGCGCCTTCCACTGATGACAAACCTGCTGAGAAAACTCACTGTAGACATCCCAGCCTTGTCTGAACATGCAGTTGTTCCTCTCAGAGTAAGAAATGAATCAACACTTAACTCTTTCACTACCTCAAAACTGTGTGGCGTGGGTGAGCTCAATTGACATGAAGAGACTTCAAGCCGTGAAACCAAGCTTTAAATATACACAAACAATTATAACTATTCAATGGGCTTCTTTGGAGTTGACCCATGATCAGAGTTTTGCTACATAGTGGAAGATTTAAGTCAACTTCCTTGTTCTTGAGGATGTCAAGCTGCAAATAAAATAAACATTAACCCCCATAATGCAGGGGTAGTGAAGTTCTGTAGAGGGAAAACCCCATTTCTAGCCATCCTTTAAATACAGAAAAAGGACACGGCCCAATTCATGGGGTGAGCAGGGAAGGGCGAGGTTGTGGGTTTGTTTACACCTGAGAATATTACATTTCACATCCCCTGACATTTTCTGTGTCTATTTTGATGCTTTATCCAGAGAGATTTTACAAAAGAAGTCACAGACTATGACGTTGACCTTATAAAACATCCTAAGAAATCGTTGGTTCAAGACTGATATTCTCAACCTCTGATTTTTGTCTAAAATTTCTGTTCTAAACAATAGGTAGATCTTCCATCTTTCCGATGATATCAGGTTTGCTAATAAGAAACAGGATTTAAAAGGAGTATTTTGTTTTGAAGTGAATCTTACATAAAAAAAACTGAGCCCTGTAGGCAGCACCACCTTGAGCTGTCGGTAAATTCTTATCATTAGACGGCCACTGAGCAGCTAAGGAGTTAAGTATGATTGGAGGGTTGATATACCACTTATTCACAGTCATCATCATACTTTGTCTTTTTCAATACCATATTGGTGGTGGTCAAGAATGCAATGCAGCTGCTTAAACATGTTACAATCTTTCAGACAGGTCATTTACCACTTGGATAATCTATTGGCTTTCCGTTTATCTCTGTTTGACATGAATAACTTGATTAACTGAATGAAAATTAATAACAGTTATATATATTAATGACTTCAAACGGCAGTCTTGTGATATTAACATTAATGAATCAATACATTTTTCTGCAGGTCCTGACATCTCATTATGAGAGGAGTGGCAGCTACTACGGCAGTGGAGTGGGCCGGGGCTCCACTGGCTCAGCCAGTGAGGAGGAGAAAAGACTGACCATGATGCTCTTCTCTGGCATTTTCGACTCCCTGGCCAAAAGGGTAAGTTTGTGCAACTGTACCCCACAGATTGAGATTCATATTTAAGTTTATGATTTTTTATTCTCTCACTGTCTAAATTAAGGGCTTGTGATGCATGATGAATGTTGTGCATCAGCCTCCCTGATTTTTGCTCATCAGCAATTTTATTCAACTAAAGGATATATGGTATGCCTTAATACACTTTAGAAATCGAATCTTTTGTTTTAACAAAAACAAACAAAAACATGGTAATCCAGGGGTTGAACGCAATGACATTCCTCACATATCACAAGCCCATACTTTAATTGATTCTGTTATTGCTTTTGAATAGCAAAATTAGATCAGAAGTCAAATCCTTCTGAAACCCAGTGTAAGCAAACTGAAGGAAAGACTCCTGACAAATCATGAAAGAGGAATGAATAAGCTGTAGAATGAGAGAGAAAATGAAATAAAAAATTGTATGTAGAATGAAAAGAAAAAAATATACTTCCTCAACACCAATGTGGACAAAATCATGCAATTTGTTTCTTTGTTGGAAGCTCATTTAAACTATTTCTGGTCTAACTGCATCTTCTTCAAACCTTTGAATGAATCCATCAGGCTTATGATCCTGAGCTGTTTTCCAAAGCCCTGCCTTGCTTGTCAGCCATTGGCTGTGCCCTGTCACCTGACTACACTCTCAGTCACCGTGATGATGGGTGGCTCAGACAAACCTCCATGGATTTGGATGGAAGCTACAACCCCAGACCTGCCGACACTTCAAGGTATGTCTTTTGTCTTCTTGTTCAATGTTTATTATATCCTGATTTTCATTGCAATCAATCAATCAATCAATCAATTAGCCTTCCGCATCCCAGTCATCCGACAAGGACGCCTCGGCAGCTTTTGTTAT
>JBCIKM010325731.1:0-11403 GCA_039654465.1 Melibe viridis
TCTTTTTCCCCCCCCCCCCCCCAACCCCCTCTTCAGAAATAAATAACTTTTTTTTTTTTCCCCCAGTGAAATTCATCTTATAAATTATTCAAGAGCTATTTTTTCCGAGACGCATTCAATAACTTGTTTAGAAAAACCGATTGTTTTATAACATTTTAAACAATGACTGAGAACTGCAGAAATCTTAGGAATCCGTTGTCCTCGACAAAGACACAAATGTTAAAGTTGTTGGAGATAACCTTCGCTTTAATTTGATACCTATCATTTTATTAGAATCACTTTTCCACGAGTTTTTAAGACGTTCCGAATCTTTGTTCTTTGTCATAGAAGTGACAAGATGAATGACTGAATGCGACTTCTTATTTCTTCTACCATTTTGCAGTCTATGTTCATTATTAGTATCGAGAGTTGATGGTTGATTTCCTTGGGACTGACACTAACCTGCAGGTGGTTTTAATCATCTTTGATTGGCTCGAAACTTTTGATTTTGAAAGACTACTTTTTAACATAGATCAAAGAATACGTAATACTAAAGGGCATGCCCAAGTGCTACACAACATTAATGAAAATAATTTTGCCGATTTGTTTTTGTAAAAAAACAAAACAAAAAAAAACCTGACAGGCGACCAATATGTTATAAGTAATTGTGCAATTTTTCACTTTCGCCCAATTTTGTCAGTTGCTCATATTGTTCAATTTATCAGTTTTAAATATCTCACACAAAGTGTTACCTGACAACTATCAATTTTTGTTTGCTTACGGGAGGTCTAAGGCTTAAGGGCCCCACGACAAGAGTAATTGAGGATCCCTGGGGAATGTACGAGGAGAGATGAGTAAAAATAGCAAATAGGTCAAACCACAAACAGTAAAGAGATGATTTACACCAAAAGATAAATATAATCTCTCAAAACACAAATTGACACCAAAGAGACATGATTTATTTGTTTGTTTGTTTATTGGTGGTTTTAGGACCCCACGACACACAAGGGTCATAGGAGCCCAGGGGAAAGTAAGATAATTGAATTAGTTCAGAGGGAACAGACCAAACCACAACAGCAGAGAGATGATTTAGACCCAAAAATAAATATCATTTCTCAAAAGACATAGACACCACAGAGAGATGATTTACAATGACAAAAAACATCATCTCTCTGATAAGCAATGGCCATCACTCATGATAGCATAATGGTTCAGGAAGTCCAAGAATCTTTAAACCCTCCTTTGTGTACCCTACTCAGTACATTTAAAAAGAGTGCTGAGAGTTAGTAAAATATTCAAATTCAAATCTAATCTCTTTTCAAATGATGCATTTCTAGGAACTTCCAATGAAAATACACAGTTACATTTATACAAAAAGGAAATAGACAAGAATACTTAAAAGATTGATAAACTAGTCATCAGATTGGCAACCTCACTTGTAAAGACACAATAAAATAAAAAGCATCCCCACATCAAAACAATATCAAAATCTTGAATAACATGGAGACTGATACATGCATGGTAAAGCTTTTCATGTGTTCTTACTTTTAAATAAAGTAAATTAAAACAATCAACAGCATTTGTACAGGGAGTTTTTTTTTTGTTTTTTTTATTATGCTCTGATTTATAATTGGAATAACTAAAAAACTAAGAAAGATAGACAGCTCCGTTTTTCTGCCTTGGATCAGATCGTGGGTGTCATTGAACAGAGACATATCTGTGCCTCCCCATAGGTATACTTTAGTTAAAGATTAAAATTTCAAGTCAAAATTTAAGTTTAAAATTTGGGCGTATCAGGAATATTAAAAACAAATTATTATACAAAACAGGCATAACAAGCATTCCACCTTTTCACTCGAAGACAATTGTTGTATCATTCGATTCACCTTTGTTCCATTATGATTTTCCTTCATTAACTGCATAGTTTGAATGGCTAACGATTTGATACACCTTTGGTATCTCAGCTCATATTGCTTTAAAATTAAACTGGATAGTTTATCCTGTACTAAAATCCCTTACAAATCACTGAAAACTTCAATAATGTGAAAGGAAGGTCGTTCACGTTTCATTCAATGCTTTTGCAGGCTGCAATCTATATGACACAATCAGGAAAGCCATAGAACCAGCCAGTTGAGAGCAATAAATTTTTTGTGGCTTGTCGGCAATGGCAGTCACGGCAGACCGGTAACGGAATGAAGATGCATCCAAGTAATCACTGGGTAATCACTGGTCAAGCAGGCTTGGAACTAATTTATAAGCATTCTTTGCATCATGCTGCTACACACATGCAACATCTGAACATGCTTGGTCATTCGTTCATTCTCGAAGACCAAGTAATTTATTTTTTTATTTTTTATCAATACATTTGACATATTGGAATTTTCTCTGGTCAATACATTCTTTGTAATGTCACATTAATGTTCAAAAAGTCCCAACAAGTCACTGGAACTGCTCGCAGGTTACATAGTGTGACATATACCCTGTCTGTGGATTTTTAAAACAGGAAAATATACTCAGTTCCATTAAAAACGCTTCATTTTGAAGTCCAAAGTTCGACATGTTACGTTACTGAATCGAGATGTTTCAACGTTGACATTTGTATGAGAAAAGTTTAATACATATATGTTCATTACTGCCTCCCATAGTGCAAGAGATACTGTGGGAAGGCCCCAGTCTCTAATCATTAAGAAAACTGTGGGTACAATGATGAGATCTGCAAATCTGAAATGTTGGTGACCATATGTTGGACCAATACTGACAATTCAACATTGACAAAATACACTCAATTTGGCACAGTTACACCAGTATTGGTGACAAAGACAATGGGATTTGGTTCTATTCAATGATAAATTGTGAATTTGCTGCATCAAGTTGATGGGAGAACTTGCATATATTAACGAGATGGCCTGAGGCATCATCAAAAAAACTTTGTTTAGGACAATCCCTGGAGCGGACCATCAACAATGTAGTAGGGTCGCTTATGTGGTAGACACCTTCTTGGTCCAGTATTCCTCCAGACTGCAGGTGCTCAAGACAATAGAGGAGTAACAGGCAGAGTCTACATGGATTTAAGCCCAGATCTGAACCCTATGGGATGTGTTTACAAGATCAGTTGCAAATATCAAGCAAAGGCCACGAAATGTCCACAGACTCCAAGGGGCAATAAGGAATTTGCTGGAATGAGGTCCCTCCTCATTTGAGAAGACATCTAATAAACCTCACCAGAGGGTTTACAATTTGATCTGAGAGGTAAACACAGCAATCAAGGGAAAGACCTCAACAGCGAAAAGGATATGGTAAGGAGCCACATCAACTCATTTCTGAGGACAGAATCACATTACTGTCGGAAGGAATTCCAACGTGAATACCTTGGAAGTGAGCTTAATTCAGAGAAGATGTAGGACTACCTTTATCATGACCAAAGGATTCATGAAAATGGCACGGTAGTCTCGCTGTCAACCTACAAAAACACTTTCTATACAGAATTCAACCTTGGATTTCACCACAGATTGAAAGACAAATGTGATCAGTGATCAGCACTCAGCATGTCCAAAGTCAGAAGCCAATGAACAGCAAGTTCATCCTGAAGAATATCAGAAGTACCAAGCACTTGTGGAAAATTTAAAGAATGGGTGAAGAGGGAGATGAGTGAAGATCCTGAAGTGAGAGGGATTGTTTTTGACCTTCAAGAAGTTTTGAGTACACCAAAAGCAAATTATGAAGGTCTTGTGAACTACAAACGGAAATTTGACAATTATAATTTGTCAATTTACAATTTGCAAACTGTAGTGTCTCACAACTACCTCTGGAATGAGACACTGGCAGCAAGGGGAGCCAATGAGATTGCCTCCTGTGTGTTTAATTTCCTACAGGGATACCGGATGTCAGGTATACAGTATTATTATGGTATTGAGACAGAAGGGTTGCCTTTCTCAAAGTCTTGTGATAAGTTGACAGTGTTCGGATATGAGTGGGGGAACAACAACAAAATTCACAGTCAGCAGATACGGAATCCGGGACTGTCCCGGTGGCAGGTCTGTATACCTCTTTTCAGATTGCTGTGGAGGGCAAAACAGAAATAAGCACTTTCTTAGAATGCTTTGGTTTGCTGTCCAAAAACTGGACTTTGGATTTTGGAGCACATGTTCTTTGTTTCTGACCACAGTTTTAACGAGGGAGACAGTGTACATTCACAAATAGAGCATGACAATGCTGTGCATGACATTTACACAACAAATTAGTGGGCCACAGTGGTCAGGTTGGCGAAAAAATGCCAGCCTCATTATCGGGTACATGAGCTCAAAACTGATGACTTAAAAGACTTCAAACAGATTTTGAATGAACTTCTAAATTTTGAAATTGACATTGATGGAGACAGTGAGCTGGCTCCACTTGAAACGACTGCAGCTCAACCATGAACAGCCATCAATATTCAGATAGAATAAGCACACAAGATATGGTTTTATTCAAGATCCCAAAGCAATAAAATGGTTTAAAAGCAAAATACAAAACATCAAATCTTTCTTTTGAAATAGTCATCTCCCAGGGTTATTAGCCTATAAAGTTTGGTCCATCTGCAGAAAATCTCTAAAAAAAGACAAGACATCAGTGGAAACAGGCAGTGGCTTTAGGAGGTCGCCCTTACAGGCAGCCAGATTGAGTAAGTAGAGTAAGCAAGGTTCATTCATCACATCATTCATTCACCAATATCCAATCTGGACAGCATCAACCAATAATCGTCAGTTCGAGGATTTTTGGTGGCTTGCAGGCATTCTCTAGGAAGTGATACAAAAAATTGAAAAAAAATTGGGATGTAAGTCAGCAGTACGATAAATTTAACTCTCTTTCAGCTGTTGAGTTCAGCTGTTGCATTTGCAGTAGATAGGGTGGCAAAGAATCTTTCAAATCAGAAAGACTTTTGCATGACTTCATAATGAAGATTTTCATTGATCGAATAGCTTCTTTGAGAAGCATGCACAACAATGCATCAGTTCTCAGAGGATCCACATCTGACACCAAGTAAGTGAATGATATTTCAAATTATAATCTATTCAAGAAAAAATACAAGTACTTGTGGAATGCATCCGGGTTGTCCAAGTAACAAGCGTGACCAGCTCCTTCTATAGGTGCAAGCTGACCTTGGGGAAGATGACCCAGGTCCTCACAGCTCACCTTTCCGATAGAAACGTCTTTTGTCCCATAGACAATCAAAGTAGGAAGCTGAAAAAAAGCAATAAAAAGAGAGACAAGTTATAGAAATGCAGTCTGAGAAAAATTTCTAGTCACTTCCATAACATGTTGATTAATTAAATGCTATAACACCTGCAAAAGGGAGAAGAAGAGAAGACAATTCCCAAAAATGCTCAGTATAGGGGACTGTTCAAAGGGATGCATTTCGAACCTCTGAGTTTATCATCCATCCTTTAGAAGACTAGGTGATCGATCCTACCTACTGAGGATAAAGCAGTGGCCTCTGACAACAAAAACAACCTGGCATATTTAGCTGACTATTGGTCACAAACACAAAGCCTTTGAGTTGAGGGGTGAATACTGCATGTCCATGCCACAGAGAGTGATAACTGACCAGAAAATACCCCGGAAAATTTGTGGTTTATTGTGGGAGTGAAACTTTTTATGGGCAAAATGCAGTGACTTTTGATTTTGGGACAACAATGGAGTGGGAGTAATACGACAGGGGTGTGAGAAGGGAGCAGGGAGCCATGCACAGCATGTGAGAAGTTATAGTTAGCATTTCCTTTGAGTCGGATTTACTAACTGTGGATTTTTGTGTCATACGTAAGTCCATATTAATTACAAAATTTTAGCTGTCCATGGGACTTAAAATTGCAACCTTCATTTGAGAGGAGAGCACCCAACCCCTGTGAGCCCTAACTCATTGTAAATGTAACCTGCTACTCAGTTACCATTAGCATTATTTCGTATGGTTTATTTTATAGTATTAAAGTTCACTTTTTTGGAGCTGAGTAGCACTTCTCTATTTTTAGCTTTAGTATTAGTTTGACCTTTGGGTGGGTTCACTTCCAGGTGCTCTCGTCATTTAAGAGACCCCGCAAAGATGAAGCGTTCTATTCTGTCTATCCACCTGTAAGGAAGGGACGTGCTAGGTGAGAAAATGGTTTGAATTGTTTGTAATTATTAATTAATTGGGCTTTAATAATTTTTGAAGACTTGTTTTGAATTGGGATGTAATTATTTGCATTTGTTTTCTGTGAATAGTTTGAGTATCTTAGCTGAGAAGAAGAGCAGATAATTTTTTTAGTTCTAGCTTGATCGTTTGTTGTGGGTTGCTGACCACTGGTCAGTTTAGGTTCCTTGTTGCCTCCTAATGTTAGTTTAGTTGAGATTATATTTCTTAGTTATTTGAATTGTCTTACTGGAAATGTACTTAATTTCATTATTATGATTTTGCTAGGCTAGTCTTGTAAGTGATTTTAGTGGATGGTTAATTTGTGTTTTGATAGATTCAGATTGTTAGACGGACTTTGTTTTGTTGTGGCTGGCCATTTTTAGGACCATGCTTTTCTTTGTTTTAGATAAGCATGTGCTTTGATCTATTTTTGAGAATGTCATGTTTGGTTTAGGGTCAGTTTATTCATTTTGGTAGCTGGTTTATTTAGTTGTTTTATTAGCTTGTTGGTTTAGCTGTTGTTTCTTTGTCATCCTTTATGACTAGACTTAGGGTTTTTTACGATTGCCTTTGTCAAGGCAATTCGTAAATTGTCAGTTTCGGTTGTGGAAGATTAGTTCTCAGGTTGGTTGAGTGGTTTTGGTTATTTTTGACTTGGTGTTTTTTAATTGAGAGTTACTATTTGATTGTTTTAGCAGACATGGTTCAGGTGTTTTGGCTTTGTTATTATTGTGGACTTACGCAATGCGTGTCCGGGGCTGCGTGCCTGACCGCAGTTGCAGGGTTTGTTGTTTAAGTTGTCACACACTTGGTTGGGGAGCCCAGTGTGTGGTCGACTCTATGTGTTGCCAGGTCAGCTGATAGGTGTGTTGCGATTTTGCATCATATTGCCAAATCGGGGATTTTAAGTATGTAGATCGCAGCATGCTTATCAGTTGGCTTGTGGGCATAATTGTTTACCTGTGATATCACATGTTTTCCTTTATTGCTAAATCAGGAATAATCGTGGGCTTCATGTGTGTCAGGGTTTTGTTCGTTAGTTGTGCCATTTCATATGCCATTGTGTTATTGCTATTGTTAAGTTAGTATGTAACAAACAGAAGTGGAGTATTGTTTAAGAATGTACTTAGATGATTTTGTGATGTGATTAATGTTAGAATATTTATTTGAGTTAATTGGGTTGTTAATTAGTGTGATTGATTGCGCTAATTGTTTTTTTGATTTTTTCATTCCTTTTTGCAGGATCCACTTTTTTCTTTCCTTTCCTTTTCTTACTTCCTCCTTTTCTCCCCTTTCCTTTTTCTTCCTTTCTGTCCTTCTTTCTTGCTTTTTATTATATTCTTTTTCTTATTGTTGTTTTTCCTCCATTCTAGATTTTTAGTTTTTGATTCCAGATCTTAGAATTTATTTGTAAAATCCATCCTAGATTAATTTGCATTCCATCCTAGATCCATTATGGGATATCAGTAGCAACCTAGTAGTTACAGTTATGTTGTGTCGCAAACTCATAATATGTTTCTTATGGTGAATAAATTTTGAGTGTGAGCTAATTCTGTTTTATATCTGTGTTCTATGTTAACTGTGTCGTCACGGTGACTGTGGGATCGTCATGTGTGTTCTGCATGTACGTGTAGTTGCAGTTGGCGTGATTGTTGTCTTGTTCTTGTCATAGTCATCTCATGGCTTCTGTGGATCTTAAGTGCACTCGGTGATACAGGGCCATGGGATTTCTATTGTTATTGTGTGGTTACGTGTGTTGTGGTCTATACGTACCGTCATAGCAGGACGTACGTTGTTATGTAAGCCTGTGTTGTCTGTGTTCTTTTTATGTTATTGATGTACCCTCCTGCGGTATAAAATAATGAACCCGGGATATCATAGTTGGGGTTGTTGTTGAAGTACGGTCAGTGATTTTTCCGGGGAGGGTTACATAAAAAATATAAAAAATTGAAGAAAAGATACTCACTAGACTTTTCTTGTAATTATTCACAAAGGAACTTGTCCTCACAGGAGCTACAGGCACATAACCTAGAGCTCTATCCAAACCATTGACTCCATCTCCAAACAGGAAGGGTAAGGAGAAGGACCCGCTCATCGATGGAGAAACAATAACAGGCTTCTTCAAACCCAGCTTCGAGATGAGAGGCACCAAGTACTCCCCATCAAGTTTCGCATCAAGTTTATCAGTACTCTGACCAAAGCCTGAAATAAAAAGTCAACTGCTGTGACGTAGGGTATATTTCATGATAAAATACATACATTTTTAGAACTTGACCTATTATATTTCCAACACTAACAAAAAAAGTTTTGTGGAATAACATTGAGCTCACTTCCTAATTATTCATTGATATGATCAATGCCAACCTCTTTGCTGGCACCATCCAATTATAAAACCTATCAGAGCTTTCCTTATTAAGAATGCAGACAACTATAATTTCAGGTGAGTATTGAAATATTTGATACAATACAGACTAAATTTTTAGAAAAGATATAAATATGATAAGAGTTGTTTTAACTTGAAAACTGGAAGAACTGGGCAGCAAGTGATAACTTCAAGAGTGTAGACGGAATGCCAGAGCCTTTCATTCTTATGCTATATCACGATATCCTAACATTTACATAAATTTGCACTTAGTAAATCATATCACTTAATAGCGTATCAGTTGTTTTTTTTCTTTTCTCTGGAAAGCCAGCTCAGTCTGAAAGTTTTTTCTACACTATAAAAATTTAGAACATCTTACCAGGTAAATCAACAGCCACAGCTTTCCATCCCCAATTTGCAACATGAAAAACTGACTGAATATCAATCCAATTCTTCGATGAAAATCTCATTCCATGAAGAAACAGTACTGACCGATCAGGATCAACACTTGTTTTTACAACTTGCTCTGTGTGTATGTCCAATGACTGATAAAATAAAGATTGAATTTAAACAAAAGGATGAGAAGAACAAAAACGCTAAAAAATTATAAATTTCAGATACAAATTATGTTTCAAATCAATGAAAGAGATAGAGAGAGAGAGAAAGAAAAAAAAGAGGCGACAATCAAACCCACATCCTCTCCCACTCTACATGCAACACCTAAATCGCTCAGCTATGTGGCTCTTGTGATAATGCAGATATACATGTTATTAACATTAGTAAATCCATCATAGACAATTGCGGATTCAAAACGGAATGAATGACTATGATGATTAGTGAATATTAAATTTTTATCAAAACAATTCCATTGTCAAGGGACAATTAGATTTCTGTCAAAGAATAAGTACATGGAGACTCCTGGGCTGGCTGTTCAAAAGTACTGCTAGACTACCAGCCTTGCCATACCTAAGGATGTGTAGACTCCAGACAGGGCTGTCCTTAGTGTCTCGCCACTTTGATTAATGAGTTAGTTCTTTCCCACCTACAATCTTTAGAAAATAATCTTTTAAGCCTCAAAGACATCTCCCTGCTGGTAGTTTGAAGAGTCTGGCTGCTTGCACAAGTGAAAAAAATAAAATGCATTCATTTCACAATTGCCTTTCAATCTGTAGGCAGCAGAGACCACAGAGACAATCTTCTCTGCCCTCCTACAAGGTAAATAAAGGCAGATATTCGCAGCATCTTTTTCCCTCTAATTCTGTGTAAAAATTTGAAAGCAAACTAACCAACCAACCAAACAACAAACCGATGTGTTTAGAATAGAAATCTTTTAAAAGCTTCGAACCCATCTTTTCACATAAATTTTACTACAAAACACTCAAACATTGATAGATTTTCACCTTTTGTCTCATCCTAAGTCGGAAATTATCCTTTAGATAAATTTATCTAACATGACAAAGGCAGTTGTTATTGACAGCACCCCCCCCCCCCCACACACACACACACACAAACACACATCCTTCTTAGTAAAAAATCCAAAGCACCATTACCATCCGACGAACTTATGAGCATGAGCGTAGTATAAAAGTATTTTAAAAGCTTAGAACCTAAATTATCACTTTAATCATTGATATATTTTCACTTTCTGTCTCATATAAGTTGTAAATTATCCTTTAGAGATGAGTTTTCTAACATCCGGAAAGGGTGCTGTGAATAAGGGTGTTTCGATTAAGGACAGCCTAAATAAAAACAACCAGGGGGGAACAAACAGACAATAAAATACTTACAACTTTGGCATCAGGAACATCAACTTTAACTTTCAAACTAGAGTGTGAGAATTTTGCATCGTCAACCTCGAGTGCGGGAGGACTATCCAGTTTTGTGAAGTCCAAACGAGGTAAGGATGACATTTTTTGGCTCTTTTCAAATCAAAATACACAGTTTAGTGCGACCATTTATTAGGACCAAAGTCTATTGAGATAAACCTCCCTTCAGACGCACGGTGATCTTGTAAATAAATCGACGTGACCTAGGCCATGACCCTTGACCTCAAGCACCCAATGAAAACAGCAGTTAAAAAGGGGACCGCTTGGTTCCGCGGATCTCTCTCTCTCTCTCTCTCTCTCTCACACACACACACACACAGTCTCTCTCGCTCCCTCCCTCTCTCTCCTCCTCCCCCTCCATCTCTCTCTCCCCACTACCCCTCTCTCCTCTCTCTCTGTCTCTCTCTCTCTCTCGCTCTCTCTCTCTCAACCTTTCTGACTCCCTCTCTCGCTCTCGCTCTCTCTCTCCCTCTCTCTCTCTCTCACTCCCCCCTCTCTCTCTTTCTCAAAACCTATTGTTTTTATAACCATTTAAACAAGGAACGAGAACTTCAGAAATCTTAGGATTCCGTAGTCCTCGACAAAGACACGTGTAAAGTTTACGTTGTTTGAGATAACCTACGCTTTAATTTGATACCAACTTTTTTTTTTTTTTTTAATCACTTTTCCACGAGTTTTTAAGACGTTCCGAATCTTTGTTCTTTGTCATAAAAGTGACAAGATGAATGTTTGTTTTTTTTTCCACTCTGACAACCCCTTCTACCATAATGCAGTCTACGTTCATTATTAGTATCCAGAGTTGACGGTTGATTTCCTTGGGACTGACACTAACCCGCATGCGGTTTATCATCTTTGATTTGACTTGAAACTTATTTGTTTATGGGAGGTTTAAAGGCTTAAGGGATGATTTACAATGACAAACAAAAATATAATCTCTCCTTACAAATATTATTGTTTGTTTGTTTATGAGGTTTTAGGGCCCCACACCACACGAGGGTCATAGAGGAGCCAAGAGGAAAGTAAGATGACAGAATTAGTTAAAAGAGGGAACAGATCAAACCACAAACAGTAGAGAGATGATTTACACT
>JBCIKM010325841.1:0-5000 GCA_039654465.1 Melibe viridis
TATGGCTTTGACTCACCTCGGCACTGTGTCTATACTATTTGCTATTCATTTTCATCTATTACCAGTGCCTGCTCCTCATTTCTTCATTTGCTTTTAAGTAGGTAGGTAGGTAGGTAGGTAGATAGATAGAACGCTAGGTAGGTAGGTAGGTAGGTTGGTAGGTAGGTAGGTAGGTAGGTAGGTAGATAGATAGATAGATAGATTGATTGATTAATTGATTGATAGATAGATAGATAGATTGATTGATTAATTGATAGATAGATAGATAGATAGATTGATTGATTAATTGATTAATTGATAGATAGATAGATAGATAGATAGCAAGGTCGAGTCACAAACTGGGAGGACCATATAGTCGAGAGGAAGAAGATCAGTTGGAAGGAGATTTGGGAATGGAATGAGTCAAGGCTCAGCTTTCTTATCAGGTCTTCTTATGATATGCTGCCCTCACCAGTGAACCTGGTCAGATGGAAGGTACAGGAGAATGACAAATGTAGATGTGGAAAGATTGGGACCATGAAACATATCCTTCCAATTGCCACCTTGTTCTACAAATGCTTGAACGGTATGACCTTAATCCCAACAAAGTCCTACTAAACAATTGGAAAAACAGCACCAGACTCAAAAAGAAATCCCTCTTGCAAATTGCATGTATAGTAAATGAAAAACATCACCTTCTAGAATTCCGACAGAGGGTATCACCAATTTGTCCCTTTCCTCCCAATCAGCCACTGAAAACTTGCAAGATTAACACCAAACTACATGAAGATATTAATTTACTGTGCGCAACGTGCACACGGGACCTCCTAGTTTATCGTCCGTCTCCGATAGGACTAGATGCTCGATGCCACCTACTTAGGATCAGGGAGTGGCTTCGGACCAGAACAATGGCCCGTCAGTTTTGCTTTTCATGGGATTCGAACACGCGGCTTTTTGGATTTCAGAGGTTTCTGTACCTCTAAGCCATCGGGGAGTGACAAACGATCAGAAATGACCGGAAAATTTTTTCGCCATTCATGGGACTCGAACCCAGGACCTTTCGCTCGAGAGGCGAGCACTGTACCTCTCTGCCACATATGTCATATATATATGGAAATGATAAAGCAGACAGATTAGCCAAACAAGGAACAACCTGTACACAACCTCAAACACCAGCATCACTACAAACAGCTACACAGATTATCAGGACCAACATAAAAAAAGAGGAATGGTTGAATCGATGGGCGGGTGGCCAAACTGGAAGATGCATGAATTCGGTGTTGAGAGGAGGACAAGACAAAGCCATAGAGAAAGGTAAATAAATAAAGAAAAATACAGAAAAATAATAAATTGCCTTAAAAAATCGACTTTCACTGCCGGGACTCGAACCATGGATCTCTGGATTGCCGGTCCAGCGTGCTGACCATTACACAACTGAGGCGGTCCGATCATTGAGACAATTTAATTTATTTAAACCTTTCCTTGGCACACAAGTGGGCACAGCCCAAACAATTAAACGGAAGTGACAATAACAAGAACTGCAGTTGTGGAGATAGAACTCACCAAGGACAACAAAGGGAAAGGATATGAACAGTACACAAGCACCGCTTTTCTGAACAATTTATTTTTACACATCTGATCTTTCAAACAGCAATTTGACATTCTTTCTTTCCCTCATTCGACACACACAAAAAGTCATCTTTCTTTGCCAAATGCAGTCTCTCAAAACAAAAACAAAAAAAAATTCTTATATTGAATAACAATTCAACATGCATTTATTTGTCCAATTTCAATGGATGAGAGAATAAAAATTAGATGAACAAACGGTTCATGATCATGGATATACAAACAAGGAGGAGGATGTTAAGCAGTTCACTACAGGGAAGTGTTCCTCAAGTCTCATGGCAGAGTGTTCCACAAATGAATGTTGCGATGTATTCCATTTTCTAAAACAACAACAACACTAAGTTCAAAAAAGGACATGACGCTGTGTTTTCTTTGCTGAGGAGCTCCCAAGCCCAAAGTGTGAAGCAAGGTACGCATTCCAGGTGTTGCTTTACTTTGCATGGACGAAAGTTCAAACCATATCAAACTGAGGATGAACATGAATCCTCAGCAGGACTCGACCGCCTCCGAGCATCCCTGACTGGAACAGATTGTTCAATCATCGCCCTTCAAGAAATTGTTGATGACATGAAAACTTTGACAACCTGTAAGGACATAAAGAAAGGGGAAATACCATGTCAATAAATAATAGTTTCTTATTGAGATAAAAGAAGCTACAGGCTTACTCCCCCTCTCCAAGAAATACTGTTGTTGGCTTCTTTTCACTGTTTTTGGCTATTTTTCTATTGTCCTTGATTTGTTAATGGACTCTCTTATAAAAAGTAGGCTACTGAAATTTTGTTGTTGGTTTATCAATGGTTTTGGGGCCAAGGACACACAAAGGTCAAAGAGGGGCCCAGAGGAGAGGTAAATTATAGAAGTACAAAGGGTGAACAGGCCAAACCATTACAGAAGAGAGATAATTTACACTAAGAAATAAATATTGCAGATATTTCAAAACACATATACGGACAGACCTGCCGTTCGAGTGAAAAATAAATCAGTATGATCGCCTTAGAAAATCGGTATTTGAGGAAAAAAATCGATATAAAGCTAATTTTTAAGCAATTGACTCACCAATGACAGCTGGAATTCGTAGATTTGCGATACAGTGCCTATCAGTCTACTCTAAAGTTGACGGGTTTCTCCTAATCCAATCACAACCACAACGATGGAAAATTTGACATTGAAACAGTATTTACACAACTTAAAACACAAGCGCCGACTCCACTCTTGCCCAACTCTCAACCAAATGGTCAGAAGGACAAAAATAGAAACAGTTGTCACCCCTCGCAATAATTTTTACCTTTAGCTGCAACATATCCGCTAACAGGTCGAGGGACAAGCCAGGCTGACCAATAGATAGACTAATATCCAAGGGTAAAAAAAAATGAAAACAAGCAATTAATCCATGAGCGAAGGGTACAGAATGAGAAACCTAGTTGACTGCCATACAATGTCGTAGAATAGTCGTTTGTAGCCGAAACGGCCGGAGTCGAGCGCGTAGTGTAGCGCTAGGCACTAGTATCAGGTAGTCTGGCGTGCCACTCTGGGGTTGATTAATTGCTGCAGTTCATTCATTTTTGTGCATGGTTGTCTTAAGTAACAAGCCAAAAGCAGATACAACAATTAAGCATCCTTCACTTGAGCCACAATGATAGCTTTTGGCCCCGGCTTATCTATCGAGCAAGGCACCTTTGATCTCGCCTCACGGAGGGACCATAGCTGAGCCCCACATCACGGGTTATCACAGTCTCCTCCCCTCCCTCTACTACTAATAACAATCACAAAAGGTATCCAAGGAAAGCTATTCTCCCCCAGCGAAGCTATCTAGGTCTGCTGTTTTTCAGATGTTAAAAAGATATATAATTTTTTTTTTCACCCAATTAAAAAATTGGTATGACTATACCGCAAATCGGTAAATCAGTATTTTCCAAAATTTCCTACAAAAAAATCGCTATGATACCGACCAATTAATCGGTATGAACGGCAGGTTTGCACGGACAACACTGAGAGACGAATTAAAAAAAAAATAAAAAAAAATCTTTGTCCTAACACAAATAAAACAATGTCCATCATTAGTCCAGGACGACCAAGGATCTTCAGACCCCCCATGTGCAAAAAAGTACTCCATATGTCTAATTTGTGATCGTAGAGTTTTATATAGGCATGAATAGGGGCTGACCACTGAAACCTTAAGTATCAACAAAGACAGGACACAAAAGAAAAGGTGATAGCTTCAGTGTGAAATAAAAAAAAAAAAAGAGAAGTAGAAGTGCCCAACAGGGATGCCTGCTTTTAACAATATCGATGTATTAAATGTAGTAAAAAGTTAATTTTATAGATTGGTTAACAATGAACAAAATTTATGACTGCTGCACTTGCGTAGAAAGCAAAATATGAAGTTCAAAATCTGAGAAAACATTGTGAAATCGCTGTCTGATAACTGGCACAGGGATCACACAAGTCGACGCACACGCTTGTATAACTAGCAAAAATACAAACCCATAACCACAGACAGCTTACCTTCAAAAAGGTATTTCTATTGAAAATAAACTGAACTGTCTTGATTCTTAATAATAATAATAATAATAATAATAATAATAATAATAATCTTAATTGTCCTTTGATTAGGCAATAAATAGTTTCTTTTTGAGATAGAAGAAGCTACAGACATACTCCCCGTGATAGGTGCCTGCTGATAATTGAAACATCTCTTGTCTCTCCAAGAAATACTGTTGTTGGCTTTTTTTCACTGTTTTTGGCTATTATTATTGTGTCCAAACTACCTCAGTCATCATTCAGTAACGATTGGATTCAATCCTGATTGTCCAGTTCTTTCCATCAGTATCTCATGATTTCTGGTTCGAGATGGCTAGCCATACGTAAGGGCGGCTTGGTCTGGAGTCTACTTACAAACAGCCAGCCCAGTTGAAGCGAGTGAGAGTTAGCGAACAGTATTTTAACGAATTTGATTGGCTTTGCCTCAGCACCACAGGACAAAGACAGCCTGGTGGACGACACGAATAAATCAATTACCGGCAAAATACTTTATGTAATTTAGATACTATTCATTATTTTTGACTTCTTATTATTATAGTCACAGTAAGTTAGTGTAGACTGGCAGTCTAGCCGCAATTAATCAAGGAAGTCTTGTTCCGAAGTCTACATTTACTTCAGGATAGCGAGACTGGCAGTCTCGAGGCTCTTAAGTACAGCTAGCCTCTTCCTTTCTTATTATGGTTTTGTATACAACTATTAGGGGCTGTTAAAATAAAATCTTATACCTGTTCGGGGACTTAATAGTGAAATGACAATAACAAACCATTAGACAAATTGATGATAGATCCGCCCTTTGAGGTCAAAGGTCACCTGTAACCCGGGGGGCTGATGGAACAAGGGCGTATCAAAAAATC
>JBCIKM010325841.1:10000-11403 GCA_039654465.1 Melibe viridis
ATCTTCGACACTATCGCACCTCAGACCAGACCTCACGCCCCCCCCCTCCCGCAACATTAATTGAATAAATGTCTTGCTTTTGTTCGTACAGACAGAAGGGTCGAAACAATTTGCATAGTCTCATTATTTAATATTAATTCTATTGAACATTCGTTGAATTGCGATCCAACTGTCAGGAACTGCAATGTATCTGTAACACTTTGAGGTGAAAAGAAACGTCACAATAAACAGAGACGACTGTCAGGTGTGGGATTAGGATTATCTTATGGACACGTCTTTAAGAGAATCGCCCTCGGAGTCTACTTATTTATCATTTGAAGTAAGATTATTTTCTACTCTTTCTTTTATATTCTCATTTCAAAGTTTAGTCTTTGCTATCGGATCTCCCGTGGATCAAGGACTTTACAGGCTTTCATTCAGAAGTGCTTCGGTCAGGTCGACCAGGACACAATATCTGATGCTTCATAAAATGAGACATTGTCAAGTGGTTTATGGTGTACTTCGTTCTGGTTGATCTAACAGAAACTTCTTTTAATTCTTCAGCTTGCTTCAAACAAGAAGGGGAAAAGCCAATTTGAAAAAGATTAAAAGAAAGATTGAATTTTATTCAAGCTTCTCACATGAACCAGGCTGCTATGGACCCAAAACTTGTAGGATTGTGAACTCAATATCGAGGGGTCCCTGCACAAAGGCCTTAACGACGTTTTACCTAATTTTACAGGAGAGCAATTTGAATGTTTGGCTGCATAATTTAAATGGTCATTAAACTGATGAATTTTACGTCATTGTTTTCATAAATTCATAATCTCAACATGCATATGGTTACAAAAGAATAGAACTGTCTCATAGTTTTGATACTTGATGATTTTCAACATCGAGTTTGTATAAGTCCTTCGTGCAGACCAGTCTGGTGAATCAAAATTAACCTGGCGCCTACAAGAAGGCAGTAACGAGTGCAAAGGTGTTTGTGCACGCCCATGTAGTGGGCGGAGGAACGAGAGTGGCCAGCGCATTGACAGTAATGACCATTACGGCCAATCAGGTAATGCATCTTACCTCACCATGATACCGCCCAAAGGTTGTATCGCAGGATAAGGCCGGCACGGGTGCTGAAATCTGCCTGCCAAGAAACCTTAACAATCGTTAATGCTTTTGAGCAGGCAGAATTCTTGCATGATTCTTCCCAACTTTTACCGTTTTTAACTGTTTTAGGACTTATCTTAGTTTTTTCTTCTATTTACAGTTGTTAACTTGTATATTTATTTATTTGCTTGGACTGTTTGCAGCAATTTGGCAATCCCCAATCAAACTCTCTCTGTCTCTCTCTCTTTGTCTGTCTGTCTGTCTGTCTCTCTCTCTCTCTCTCTCTCTCTCTCTCTCTCTCTCTCTCTCTCTCTCTCTCT
>JBCIKM010326170.1:0-14404 GCA_039654465.1 Melibe viridis
CTGCTGCTGCTGCTGCTGCTGATGATGATGATGATGATGATGATGATGATGATGATGATGATGATGATGATGATGAAAAGATTTACCTTAACTGTATCCTCTCCACTCCACGAGGAGGTGCAAACTGTTGCAGATGAGCAGGTTAGCTACGCATCCCTATTCAGCTTTGTTTCCATTTTTTTAGTTATAAATGGTGCAATGATAACCTGGCAGCTGAATATTTTATCCAATTATTAGCACATAGGAAAGTGACAAAATGATATCGCCATAATATAATTCATTTGATTGCTGCTGCCAAATCATTACCTTAACATCAAATTGAAGACAATCGTTAATGATTGATATTCCATTGTGAACAAACTCTTTATTCCCTCTCTCAGTTAGTAAAGCGTTATTGCCTGTGCCAAGAGCGTTATCGTCTCAAATTGGAATCATTTTTTAAATTTAATATACAAAACCTGCAGTGATTGTATTCGTTTTATATCCTGTGGAGTTGATCAAGAAAGGAAATGGTTAAAAAATCAAATTATTTGAAAGGTGAGACGTGAAAAATTTTCAATATTGTCCAGTTGAATATCAAATGCGTACATTCAGCGAAATGAAATTCAAATCTCATAAATTTTCTTTGCGGTATTCGAACCCAGTAGGTGCACTAACACCTTTCAGTGTGTGATGTATACACTATGATCGACAGGAGCCCATATCAGAAAGCGTTGCTTGTGAAAATATCCAGTTTTCAAAATCCATCACAACAGGAACGAGCGGAAGGTTTTAGAGGCCCATTTTGGAAGGGATTTGCTTTGATCTAAAAATGCAATACCAACTTAAAGAAAAAAAAGGGAGAAAAAACATGGAAGGTTGGAAGTTATCAGAGGATGAAATCAAACCTGGGACCTGCCACAGTACCCAGTGTATGGCCACTGCCAGGACAGCGGACCCACCAACTGAGCCATCTGCTGATCAACAAAAACATTAATAAAAATAGATGTCTCCGCCTGTGAACGCATCAGTGCATCAGCCTAAGCACCCAAGAGAGATTATTAATTCATAAAGCTTGCACTGGATAGCTACAGGAATCCCCCATGTTGTCCACGGTGAACCACAGTAGCCTCTATGGCCAGGGTTCAAAATTTTAAGAACTCAAATCTAACAGCCATTTTTAATTGGGTTTTTTCTTCCCCATTCTAGCCAGATGTTCGGTATTTTATAAACTCAATTTGTATGCTTCCAGATTGTATTAAGGTCTGGTAAAAAAATCAGTTGCAATGTAACAATCTTGGGTCACATGAACCAAGCTCAGTTATCGTAGAAGCTTCAGAAGTCTTAATAAAGTATGACCTAAAGAGTTCTTCTTTTAAAGTAGCAGGGAAGATACTAGCAGGCTCATTAGAAAGAGTTGATAGGACGAAGAAAAGGCAATAATTCAAACTTAGGTCTTTGGGGTGGCGACAACAAAGTTGGTAGAACAAATAGGAGTACAGATTATGGGTATAGAAGGAAAGATGGAAAGAACAGAGAAAAGATTTTGTTAAGAACACAAAGTAATGTTGAGAGAAGAGAGAAGGAAAAATAAATCCTAAGTGAAAAGGAAAGGGATGCAAAATCTCAATTTTTTTCTTGCTTTTTCTGGGGGGGGGGGGGGGGTTCTCGGATTTTTTTCTGTTTTGTATTCCTTTTTTCTCTTTGTTTCTATATTTATTTTTGGTATTTAACTGCGCCCCAGTAATTTTTAGGTTTAAAAAAAATTATTTGGCATCCCTGAAGGTGAAAAAGAGAGGGAAAGGCAGATGGAGAGAGAGAGGGAGGACTGTCTTGAGATAGCCAAATTTTGATTTAAGATTGTAGTTAAAATAAAAAATTACAACATCCACGTAGGCAGAAATTCAACAAAAGGAAAAATGTTTAATTTCAAATAATTGGAAATATAGTATTTATAAATATGAAATTGACAGTAAATTCATCGACCTGCGAGACTTAAAAACACTTCTACTGTTTATGGCCAGTTTGATTCGATGTTCTTGAATCCAAACTTTTCCTGACCCGTTTCTTTTACTTCCTTTTCAGCAAAATGTGACCTCCGAGCTAGAGGGAGGTGACCGATCCAAAGCGATGAAAAGATTGCGTGTTCCCCCTTTGGGTGATGAGGTAAAGTAAAGAAAAACTCTATCGTGGTGGTGACAGACGCTGCGATGTGTTCAGCTCTCTCTCAGCATTTCAGAAACTGTTGAGGACTGCATGTAGTCACTATCTCACCAGGCAGGTTGCCCACATTCTGGAAACTTTACGAATAAAAGCTATTCTGTCTTCACGTCTTTCCACATCATCTGTGAGGGAATTTGTCATCCGTGCATTTTTTCTTCTTGAAAGTACAACTGCTTGAAATATTTATCATTTATAATGACATGATGGAATTTGAAGGATGCGGCAATTGTAGATTTACCGACAGTTATGGAAGGGAGCAGGCACCGGGAAAGGGTGAAGTAATTTGAATAGTCTCAACGATTGAATATCCTTCTGTGGTGTAATCAATAGCTTGCTAGAATGGCCATCCAGAGATCTGTGGTTCGAGTCCCGGCCGTGGAGGTTGACTTTTTAGGATGATTTATTTTCTTTCTCTATTTACCTTTCTCTGTGACTTTGTTGCGTCCTTCTCTTGACACCGTACTTACACAACTACTATTGATCTTGGATTCAGTTCTCTGGGCGTCAAGATCCTGCGTGGGAGCATGGGTGAAGCTGTGAATTTTGTAGTGCCTCCACCTGCAGGTTGAGACAAGCACCACTTAACGCCAAGTGTACATATGCAAGGAGGGAATATTAATCTTGTTCCATGTTGACCTGGGATTTAAGTGGAAGGGTCAACAACCTCTATTCAATCTCTGTTTGCTTTGGTCATTGTCCCAGTGTTTAGATTTTACTTAATTTGAATAAATGTGTTTGTGTGTGTAGTGTCAGAGCGTGTTGAGGGCTTTTGTGAAATATAAGTGTTTGTGTATGTGTGAATGTCTTTGAAGTTTTTATGTACTGTGTGTTTGTATGTTAGTGAAAGTGGGTATGTAAGTGCATGTGAAAATATAAGCATGTGTTTTTAATTGTGTCTGTAAACAAATTTTTTTGGGAAAAAATTCTTTGTTGTTCTGTTTACGTGTGTTATAGGGATATTTTATCAGAGGTATATGTAGAAGAAAAAAAAATAGTTGTTGTGAATTGTTGAAAATTTTTGTTGTCGACAGAAACATCCGTGGGTGAATTTCAAGATGGGCTTGTTCATTGGAATGTTTGTCATCCTGTCTATAGTCATCATTCTATCAGGTGAGGCAGTTAGACAGACAGACATGGAGGGAGGGAGGGAGGGAGAAAGGCACTAGGTCATCGTCTCATTTGTGAAGCATTGCAGATTTTTAGTGGTCATTCACGTTATTAAAAAAAACATTTTTCAGGACTTAACTGTTTTTGTTATATTTTTGTAGATATGGTTAACTGAAAAAAAAAAAAAGAAGAAAATGTAAATATGTCGTAAAGACTTACAAAACTATGAGAATGACTAGAAGCACGTTAATGGCCGCTCATGCTATGTATGGCCCAACAAAGAATTGTTCCGCTTTCAGCATGCTTTATTATGCCCTGCGGTAAATTGTCAAATTCGTCTTTACCAATGAGCAGATCCCCCCAAGGAAACAGCAACTATCGTTTGGCTTAAGATTGAGTAATGCCCCTTGTATTTCTCATAATGCCATGCAAGATTAGGCACAGTGGACCGATCCTCTGCCTGTCTTCATCTCTTGTGATCCAGAGTTCTTCCTGACTCCTTGGAGCTTGGTCCCGACACTGCTTAAGCAGTTTGAAGGGATAAGGATAACAAAACAACAACATTCATTACTCCTGATTACCATTGATGCCCCATAGTCCTATATCACTGCTTGAACTGTGGTCAGTTCTGCACAGTGTTCTCTAGCGCATGCTATGAAAGAAAGGGTTCAAGCGGTGGGTTTTGTTTTAGAGTTTTGCGTCTGTGAATTAAGGGTTTGTGGGATAGAGTCACAGGAATTAGACAATTTGAAAAAGGATGCTAAGGGATAAGGTATATATATATATATATATTTATATATTCATGACTGTATATATTATTGTATAATATTATCATCATTGCTCAGCGTGTTTCCTGGACGGGTATGAGGATTGGGAGCCAGCCCTCAGCATGTACCGTGGGATGTTCCTCATCATCTTTGACCTCTTCCTGCTAGGGGTCAACACCTATGGCTGGAGGTCGTCAGGGGTCAACCACGTCCTCATCTTTGAGATTGACCCCAGGAACCATCTGACCTATGCCCAATTACTGGAGGTAAGGGGAAGGAAAATAATCAGGGTTTTGTTTCTATTCAAATTAACCTGCTGTGAACCCTCCCGGATGATGAAGTAGTCAGAGTTTTATTATTATTTATATTATCATTATTATCATTATTATTATTATTATTATTATTGTCTTTATTATTTTCTTGTCTTTTCAGCTTGCGTCGTTTCTGGGTGTGATGTGGTGTTCCAGCGTGCTGCTCTACTTGTACAGCGACTCACTGGGCATCCCAGCCATGGCCAACCCCCTCGCCTTTGCTGTCTTCCTCCTCATCATGCTCATCAACCCGTCGCGGCTCTTCTACTACCGGGCTCGCATGTGGCTCATTCGCATTCTGGTGAGTTTCGGGGCAATCTATCGATGCAAAGCTTTCATTCATGTGGAGCTCGGATCAAAAGAGCACTTTGGGACATATTCCAGATTAATTCCTTGTAACAATCCTCAACATGAGCGTTCAATTTGAAATGGTCAGTGTGGTTTTATATTCCGCATGATTTTCTTTCAACCCCTCCTTACTTTTTCATTGCTACTGACGTTCAGCAACTCCACATTATTCTGTAAATCTGTGTATTTTTTCCAATGCATACGACGACCCGTCTGCCAACATTTTGACATTGTCTTTCATGTCTGTTTGTAATTGTATGATATCCAGTCAGTCCACGGACTTACTTATTTCGTAAGTCAGTTCTAAATAGTTCTATGAGTATGATGTCAAGAGAGGGACAAGACAAAGCCACAGAAGCCACATAAAGAAAAGGAATTGTCTCAACAAGTCAGCTACCCTGGGTGTGGGTGTGCTCCTCTCAAACAACTGCAATAATACTTTAATTTTTTTTTTCTTCTCTAAATCATTTTTTCTTCTTCTCTTACTCTTAATCAGCAAAAACTTCTGTTTTTGTTTTTTTTTATATTTCCCTCAGGGTCGTATTGTGACGGCCCCGTATTACCACGTGGGCTTTGCAGACTTCTGGCTGGCGGATCAGCTGAACAGCCTGGCCACGGTGCTACTGGATTTTGAGTACATGGTGTGTTACTATGCCTTCGAGGTGGAGTGGCACGGAGACAGCAGTGAGTCCCTCACAATCTCTCATTTACCTCTTTTACTCTCTGCTTGTTTTTCTAGTACTGTTCTTACTTGAAGCTGACCCCAGTAGCTTAGTTGGTAAAGTAGTATTCGACACAGGCAGTTAGTGGCATGTCCCTGGTGGGCTCTTCTACTTGCGTTTCTTTTCTTTCACTCTGAAGCCGTCGTCTTACTGTTTCCCCTTCTCTTGTGTGTTTTGTTTTCATTGTCTTGTTAAGTTTTCAGTGGTCATCTCCTATTTCATGCCTTTTGGTACTTTACTCCAGGGTGTACTTGGGTACACAAAGGGAGTTTAAAGACCCAAGGTCTTTCTGGACCTTACTGCTGTTATCCTTGTAAATAGTTTCTGAAAGGATCAGTAAAATATGTTATTACACACTGAAGCTATCGTCTTACTTTTTCCCCTTTTCTGTGATGTCCTGTTTTTGTTCTTTTGTTTGTGGCTCAGTGGTCTTCCTTTATTTCATGCCTTTTGGTTCATGACTGTAGGGTTGTTAATATTATTATTATTATGATTAATATTATTATTATTATTATTCTTATTATGATTATTATTATTCTTATTATTATTATTATTATTATTATTATTATTATTATTATTATTATTGTGTGTCCAGGGGCCCTAAAACCACCAATAAAAACAAAAGTATTCATGCCCTGTGTTAAATTTGTTCATTGGTCTTTATCAATGAGCATATACCACCAAAGGCAACAGCGACTATTGTTTGGCTTAAGATCGTGTAATACCCCTTGTATTTGTCATTATGCCACACAAGATTAGGCACGGTGGACCGATCCTCTGCCAGAGTTCTTCCTGGCTCCTTGGAGTTGGGTCCCGGCACTGCTTAGGCGGTATGAAGGGATATGGATAACAAAACAAAATATAACACAAAAAGTATTCGTCTCACATGCAAAAGTGCAAGGGTTTGAATCTTGGCCGGGCCTGTCGTGATTTACCAAGGACAGCATGAGTGATTCCTGTTGGCAGTGAGTGTGAGCTTGATGAATAATCTTGGGTTTCTTTGCCGCTGTACTTATGCGTTTTTCTTACTTGATACACCTGCCCTTTTGCCTTGCATCGTCAACATTTGAGAAGGAGATTTAGAGGAAGACGTCAACCAATATTGAACATACAATAAAATCACAAATTCTGTAAGTTGAGATGAAATAGAAATGTCAAAGACAATTCCTTACAACATCACCCAGGCTCAACTTCTCTGAATTAAAAGTATCTCTTTAAATAACCCTCAAAGGTGGGTAATAGAGTTACCTTCTTGTAATAAGTTTCTCCTCTTGTCTGACCCCAGGAGCTGCAGTGTGCAACAAGAACATCTACGGCATCCGTGCCGTCGTCTCGTGTCTCCCCGCCTGGTTCCGTTTTGCCCAGTGCATCAGGCGTTACAAGGACACCCGGCATATCTTCCCTCACATCGTCAATGCCGGAAAATATTCCACCACCTTTTTCGTGGTCCTGTTTTCAACCCTGTATAAGATTCATGTCGGTAAGAAGGAGAAAGTCACAACGATTTAATAAGTTGTTGTAATTTTTTGTTGTTGGTTTATTGACCCAGGATTTCCAGTGTGGTTTGAACCAAATAATTTTTTCTGTTTTACAATCACAAAAGCTTTTTTTCTCTCTCTTGAGTTGCCAGTTTATCACTTTTCATGAGATTTTGATGTTGTGATTAGTGTCATTATTAAACACAGTGTAATGACCGTTTCTCTTTACACCTTTACATTTCCAAGTAACATCTGAAAAAGACAATCTTATAGTTTTGTTGTTAAGTGTGAAAAATATTTACTCTTGGGTCTGGAATAAGCTGGCCTCCCCTGCTTATTTCTTTGCGCGGAAACTGACACAAGTGCAGCACTTTTAAATGCATTTATTTTTTCAAAGCTCTCTCCTTTAGGTCCCAGCGACTTCAACAATGCCAAATGCTATTTACAGTTCTGCTTCTAATTAGGCTAATACTGCATTACATGTTTTATTCTATCTCTGATACCCGATCTCCGTGCTCCCCCCAGAGCTGAATGGAGAAGAACACCGTCAGTCTTCGCCCTACTTCTACTTGTGGATCGGCACGGCCTTGCTGAGCTCCTGCTATACCTACACCTGGGACATCAAGATGGACTGGGGACTCATGGACCCCAAGGCCGGCGAGAACCGCTTCCTGCGGGAAGAGGTCGTCTACGCCTACAAGGTTAGTTTTACTAATATTAATATTAAAGAATAACAACAGTACTAAGACAATTTATTTTTAAAAAAAAACAAAAAAAAATTATTATTATCCCTTTTTTTTATCAGGACCTGGAATAAGATTTTTTTTTCTCTCAAAGTTTTGACAATTGTGTTGCAGGACAGTGAAATTTGCGTTCACTGTGTATAGATGCATCACTGAGTCGTTTGCCCAGCCATAGCTGCAGGACAAAGCTTTATGGAGGAAATAGAAAGAAGTAGATGCGTTTGTTTCCCTGCTCATACACAGTTGTCAGAGCCAAATATTAATCTAACAAATGGCAGGGCTTTTCGAATATTATGAATTTAAATTTTTTCAAATGCAAATGTTGACAAAAGCTATGTGTCACTTCACCGAAATGCAAAAAAATTTCACAAGCAATTTACAAAAAAAATCATGTAAACTATCAGCTTGCAAAAAGATGTTAAAATATCATTGGGTTGTTCGTGACTTGGAGAATGATGGGGTTTATTATCAAGGCTTTTTTTGCGTGCGTGGAAAGAAATTAAATCCTTCAGAATATCACAACAATTAATTAAAACAATGCTAAATTCACGTTTGAAAAAAAAAAAATTACACAGAAAATTTAACTCTTGCGCCCCCCCCCCACCCTAAGAAAAATGTTTTTTACAGAAATTCTCGAAGTCCTAAGACTCCAAACAAGCAGTTTTGCAGCACTAGGTTTTTTTGTTTTGTTTTTTTCTCTAACCCTGTTTTTTTTCTTTTTTCCGTTGTCCTTTTTCTACCGCTTGCTGACCAGGCCTACTACTATTTTGCCATGATGCAAGACTTCATCCTGCGCTTCGTGTGGACGCTCACGGTGTCAGTGGGCGAGGGTATGATTTACAACGGCACGGTGCTCAAGACGATCTTCTCCTTCCTGGAAGTCTTCAGGTCAGGACAAGGGGGTGGGAGTGGGGTGTGTGTGTCTGGGGTTTTGGCAAGGGAGGGCTGATTGACTGCCTAACAAGCTCTAGACTAAAGGAAAAGATTGCAATGGGCAAAAAGTCATTGCTAAAACATCTTTTGTTTTCATTCGATATTTATAATATTACGATATATGAAAAAAAAGACTATTTTAAGTCTTCATTTTGTTTATTAAACCCCAAGGCTTCACAGATTTCCAGAATACTTATTTTTTTCATAGGTACCAACTTTTTGCTAATCAATGAACTTCTGCTTTTTACAAATTTTTTCATCTTTAAAGATACAGTGTGAAAGTTTTGATTTTGCTGTTATTATTTCAATTTACTCGGTGGAAATCCTCTTTCTCCCTGACACTTGGGAAGTTCTCCTCCTTTTTTTTGAAAATTCCCCTTTGGCAGTTATGTTTTCTGGAGGTATGGTTCTGTCTTTAATTATAACATGCGTAACAGGCGCTTTGTATTATCATGTCTTATATTATGCTGATTGTCTTCGAAAGTGGGATATAAATTATATGTAAAGCACTTTGAGATTGGTGATAACCGTGAATGTTAGCTATATAAACGTCCATATTTATTTTATAATCAATTAATTCAAAACGACAAGAAACTCATATTGTTATTTTTCACTTGTGTACTTATGGTCACAGGAGGTTCATCTGGAACTTCTTCCGTCTGGAGAACGAGCACCTGAACAACTGCGGCCAGTTCCGAGCGGTGCGAGACATCTCCATCGTACCCATCGACTCTAACTACGAGCAGCAGCTGGTGGAGGTGATGGACGACCAAGACGAGACGCGTGATTGGAGGATCAATGACAAGAGGAGGCGCTGCATACGGTGAGGTTGAAAATGAAACCTGAAATGAAAACTTGGATACCAGATTGCCGCAAATTGCTGGCATGCCGTCAAAATGAGCTTTCTGGTTGCTCTGCTGACTCCAAAATCATCAAAGCCACTGTTAAAATAATTCCAGCGCTAACTTTTTTGGGAGGGGGGAGGGGGTCGGTAATTGAAGTTTATACCCAGGTACATAATGCTTGCAGGTAAAATAGTTATTTCCGTGGCAGTCAAGGCCAAGTTTGTATTTTTTTCAGCTTTGTCCACTGAAAAATGAGTAAATGAGTAGAATTCACTTAATTGCTTGGAAAGGGGGTAAATTTGTCTTCAGGGGCTGTCAGTCTCAAGGGAAGCCCAGGAAAACCCAGAGGCATCAATTGTGGTCTTGCACTGAATACTTAAAATACAGTTGAGGCGCGTGAGGCAATGTACTCTACCCAAGGGCACAATGCAAATTGCTATAACGACAGATCAAGCAGTAATCTACACCATCAATTCAGCTACAAGACACTCTTAGACCATTGCTTGTTGTATGCAATTTGCGAGTTGTGTTCACCCCTCTATCATTTCGGTTAAATTTGCCAAATTTGAGACAGCATCGTATTTATCTATTTTTTGTTTGTTTGTTTTTTTTTTGTTTTTTTTTTTAAAATAGGAAGTCTCCGTGTTTTTGGTTGACATATGTATTACACCAATATAGAAGTTATAAAAACATGAGATACTCTTTCATTGTAGCTTGACTTTGAAAGCCTTGATATTGTGATCTAACACGATTACCAAGCACGACTTGCCTTGGCAAGGACAGTCAAGATGACTGTTGTTAATGGCTATGATTGTTCTTATCATCAATTGTGTATTTTGTGATTTTTTTACCTCAGGTCGGCCAAGGAAATCAGATCTTTAGTGGAGGAAGATGAAGAGAGGACACCGCTGGTCAACGGGAAACAGCAGAGATGAGCTTTGTGCATTTTCAAATAACATCCAACGCATCAAATTTTGAAACAGTTCTTAGGGCAACGAATGGACAAGAGCTGTATCTCTCTATATCTAGTCATAAAACGAGGGAATTGAAAGCTTTGCAGTTTGGGTTTTTTTGTGTGTGTTTTAATCTCACAAATTAAGATAGATATTTTTGTACAACTGTGAGTACTTGTTGAATGCAATATCACACAAGCCAGTGATAATGTGATTTAATTTTAGCCTTGTGCTAATTTAAATGACTGAATTTCAGTCTCCTGTACAACAAATCAAGCTTTTTTTCAGATATAAGTCTTCAATAGATGTGATCCTATAGTGGGTTTGAAATAAAGGAAAGGAAAATCGAGGACCCTTATGTTCAAAATTGCATTTAATGCATTTTCCAACTTAATTAAAAGATGCAAAATTGCATTTAATGTTTTAATGGAGTTGTGTGAAAAATCGTAGGTGAATTTCAAAGTGTCTTAGTCAAGTCAAGGATGGAAACTGTGCCTCCTGGTGATTATCCCGTTCTTCCCAAGGTCACCCTTGCATTCCATGCATTTAATCGATGCAATGTCTCATTAGATCCAAGTGGCTTTGATGTCATGTCATCGCTAGTGTTGTTTTCTCTTTTGGTCTGGTCATTTTTATTTGATATGTCTTCAGTTGTTGTTTTTTTTGTTTTTTTCTCATTGTCATTATTCTTTTGATGTGGTTGGTTGCTGTGTGACGCCTTGAGATGTTGTTTTATATGATCGCTGTTGCTGTGGCTCCATCTGTCTGGTTGTCAGTGGTTTGTGATACCTTGAATTGTTGTTTTATTCTATCATGACTGTTGTTGTCTGTTCTCTGTATGGACAGCTTTTGTGTAGTGGATCCACGATCTGTTATTGAGAGAAGACCTCATTGTTTGACAGCAATCCTTATTCCTCTTCTCATTCATTCGATTCTCAAAGTTTGCGATAAAAGTGTCCGTGCACAGCTGTCTGCAAGGATGTGGAATTTTTATTGCACAAATCTACCAGGAGCATTTTATTGAAATGTTTCAACTTTTGAAAAATTGATTCGGTGGATGACTGTAATGAAATTTGAAAATTAATGACTGATGAAGACAAAAATTATTTTCTATGGGGTTTTTTTCAAACATGGAATGAATGTAGTATACATTTAATTAAGTTTCAATAATTAAGCAGATTTGCAAGATTATTTCTGTATGCAGAATTTTGTCTCTCAGATAAAACGTTACCCTTCATCACCATAATCTGTGATTTTGTTTCTGTTATAATCAGAGAACTTTTTGAGTTGTTTAATATAATCTTATAATGCGATACACTGTCTGTATATAGTTTCTGTTCATTTTGCTATGACAACTTGAAGGGCTGTTTTGTTTATCAAAGAAAAATGATCACTATTCTTGTGTTCTTTACTTGAGTATATTGTTGTTTTTGTTTGTTGCGGGTTTTTTTTTCATCATAAAAATGAAGTGACTCTGAGGCTCCAGACCTTTTATGCTCTGTCATCACCTAGCTGGGTTGTAAAGCTAAAGGGGCGACATAAAACTTCATCGGTGTCTCAGCAAGAATAAAACTCGCAGTGCTCTCTTTCACAAACACACATATAGTGCAATTTTGTGTTCTGTTCAATAGTCTTGGCTCTTTGTGCATTTTTCTGCGTGTGTGTGTGTGTTTGCTTTCATTCGCAGTAGATGATATTTTTTTCCATGTAAATCCTCTCTCTATCAATTATCTGTGAGAGATTTTTTTTTTTTCCCCCTGTAAATCATCTCTCTTTGAAAATGTCTCTTGTAGGGTCAAGATTTATCTACTCTTTTAGCTATTCTATCATCTTACTTTCCTCTTCGGTGCCTTGATGACCCTCGTGTGTCGTGGTGCCCTAAAACCATCAACAAATAAACAAACAAACGAAGTGACTCTGACCCAAGCTAAAACTAAAAGGAAAGGGTTTTTACAGTCTTTTTATCCGATCCCATACATACAAGATCTGGAGAAGGACTTAAAAATGGATGTCTGTTCTTGAATTCAGTCTACAATGTATGGAAAACTTTGTCGTATTGTATTTTGAAATTTTTTAACAAAATTTTGTTGAAATTTTACACATGTCCAGTGTGTTTTTTGTAAAGTATGTGAATGATGTATTAATATTGGACTGAGTTGGATGCTGTGATAAACTCTGAATGTTGAATTGTATACAGGTGTTTCTGTCATTGAATTTGGATCTTGACTGTCCACTTGGGAATTGAGGTTGGAAGCGTCCCTTGTATTTCTTCTACTTTTCTTTGATATTCAAGCTTTTTGTCTTACTTTTTCCTTTCTGTCCCGAGTCCAGTTTTTGTATGTCTTATTTAAGTTACAGTGGTCATCCCTTATTTCATGTTTTTTGGTACATAACTTTAGGGTTGCAAGTTAGACGTACTGAGTACTTAAGTACACAAAGAGGGTCTAAAAATCCTGGGTCTTCCTGGACCAAAATACTCTTATATGTGATGGCCATTGCTTATTTTTGTAAGGAGAGAGGATATTTTTTGTCACTGATAAATCATCTCTCTGTCGTGTCGATATGTGTTTTGAGATATGTATTTATTTTTTAATAAATCATATTTCTGCTGTTTGTGGTTTGATCTGTTCCCTCTTTTTACTTATTCTATCATCTTACTTTCTTCTGGGCTCCTCTATGACTCTCCTGTGTCGTGGGGCCCTAAAACCTCCAATAGACAATCAACAAGCATGTTGAATGTATTGTATTGAATTTGCATATCCTGTATTATGCGTGCTGTGAAAAGACGTGATGTGTCTCATAAATGCACAAGTTATAAATTAATTTTAGTTGAGACTGACATCAAACTGCTTCTCAGTTTGTTTGTTTGTTTGTTTGTCTTTACAGAAAATACAAATTGAAAGGAAGATGCAATTTTCACTCAACATATCTTGAATGTTTGTTTAATTCTGTAAGAAACGGCTGTAAAGTGCCTTAAAATAGTTAAAATTTGTCGGTTGTTTTATGCCTATACCACTCCTGTTGATGTCTCAGGTGTAGGATTCCAACAAAGAGATTAAATTATGCATTTGTGGCAAGTTCCTCTGGAACATTCCATTGTCTGAATGGACGCTTTATTTTAACCCTTGGCATCTGTTATTTAATTTCAAGGAACTACCCCATAATCCTGAATTGATGAATGCAACACTTGAAATGAAATAAATGCTTGAATCCTTTTTTTCATAATAAATAATATGCACAAGAGAGCACCGTGTAATGAACTATAGGACGATGGGGAATCGACAGTGAGGATGCTGAGGGTTGTTAATCTATTGTCTCACATTCCTGTTTGACTCCTCCGTGACCTTTGCATGCCTTTTACAACCAGCATGAAGTAAGAACAATAACAACGCAAAAAAGCTTATCCTCAAAGCTGATGGAAGAACTCTTGAAGTCCATTACTGCTTCATTGTCGTTGTTTCATGTTACACTTCCAGTTGTGGTTGTCTTTATGAGCGACGCATTCGGCTCGCTGAGCCAAAGGAGGCCAATTTCCCTAAACAAGGCCTCCTACCCCTTCCCCCCCCCCCCCTTCCTTTTTACACCCAATTTCCTTCCCCAAAAATATTAACGAAAGTGTATAATAAAAGATATGCAAGAATTAAGGGAGGCTATATTGAAATCGTGGGGATCGATTGGTAATCAAATGTCTCAGTCAGGGTTAAACCGGTCTGCTCTTTAGATTTACTGCTGTCAGTTCATCTCTGTCTTTTATGATAAGATAAGATATTACGTTATGTCCTAAAGATTTTATGTTTTGCCAGCAGTTTTAATAGTTTAGACAACTATGTAATATTGATATGGGCCGTGTCTGTTTCTGTCGTAATTGTTTTTATGCACCTTTTTTTCCACTGTATGTAATGGATGCTGTACTCAGTACCACTGTATGTAATGGATGCTGTACTCAGTACCACTGTATGTAATGGATGCTGTACTCAGTACCACTGTATGTAATG
>JBCIKM010326171.1:0-11400 GCA_039654465.1 Melibe viridis
TGAGACACGAGGGAGAATCAAAACATAGTTTGGAGTCAAGCAGCCGAGGCTGCTACGGGTTTCTTGTGGTTAAAATTTATACTTTATATTTGACAGATAAATGTATCTTTTTTTGTGTGTGTATTAATTACAATTATCTTCAGCTCTGTGTCAGCTTATTTATATTGTGAATGATTCAAAAAATACATATAAAATTAATAGAGAAGGTAGGCTTTATCTATATTTGTATCTGATGTATACTCCTGCCATGTCATTTTGTATTTCTAAAGTGGGAGATGAGCAGGGTGGTGCAGCTGTTATTGGTTTTATTACCTTCTTGAGTCTGACGAACGGAGAAAGCACTTTTATGGGAGTCCATGTCTTTGAATTAAACAACTTAACTGTATTTGGTAGAGGGTTCATGATGTGAAAATATGGTCTGATGCAGGAATGAATATATGCAGGCATCATGGTCGCCTTTTATCTTTATAATGGATAGGGCTGAGCAGGCTGTAAACAAGACACTCCTATGGGGAGCTACAACAGAAAATCTTCAGAGGAGAAATCTCCCTCAGGCAAAGTGTTTTGGCCCTTACCTCCTGACACTCTAAGGGGGTCGGACCATGTCTAGGTCATGACTCCTAGATGCCTTTTCTCTGTGACCCTCATGTCTGTTGGAGCCCTAAAACCACCAAGAAACAAACAAAACTAGATGCTTTCCTGTTGCCTTTATTTATTTATTTTTTTAACGTTGGTATCGATGGGATTCAAACCTGTGATGCTAAAATTTGCTGAGTATCTTGGGTTCTGTGCACTTAAACAAGTGCTCTGACCAACTGAGCCACATTTGGGGACAGTCATTTAGCTGTAACATATTATGTATAATTGCATCTTATGTGTCTGAGATATCCTTTTTGTTATTATGTATCTACAGGCATGTTCATGGTGGCTGTAAAATTATATGATCGCCATCACCATGTGACCGCCTCATCACAAAGAGCTGTGAGTAATTACTGCCATTATTAGTGTAGAGGCATAGCCAACACTGCAAATTCGACCCCTTTTTAGTCGGAAGTTCTAGTCTTTGCTTTATGGTGAAATCTTGTCTTTTAGGATTTCATTCAAAATGAAGCTGAAATCTTTTTTAATTGTAAGACAGTCAAAGACCTTTGAAAAGTTCTAACTTGGATTAGATTTTTAAAATTTGTGACATGAAATTGTAGAATTTACGTTATCATACATGTGAAAATTTACTCAGTTCTGTTTGAAAATGCAACACTTAAATTGCTTTGAAGCAGTTTATTTTCAAATTGTTTTTTTTTTTTTCTTCTATTAAATCTTTGTGTAATTTAATTCACAACAGTTTAGGCCTCATGTAAATGTAAATTTTTAAAAGTTGAATTAAAAATCAATAGAGTAAACCATGAGTTTTCTGCCCTAAGAAAAAAAACAACGTTCATTTATTAATGACCTGACAATACCTTCTTGTCCTTGAGCGTAGTAGATTCCTTCTCAAACATGAGGGAACTTTATTCCAGTAATTTCTTATTGCCTCTTGGAGTTTTTGGACGATTCGTGATCTTAGCTCTGTATTTGCAACTCGTCTCTTCAGCGCATCCCAGAAATGCTCCCCAGGATTCAAACCTGGGCATAAACTTTGCCAGGGCATCACTGTGATGTTATCAACCTGCAGATAAGTCAGAGTGGTGTGTGCTGTGTGTGGTCTTGCATTATCTTGTTGCAAAGTGATATGTCAATGTCTTTGTAGAAATGGAACAAGAGGTGGAGGGAAAGTATGGATGTAGGCTTGGTCTGTTCATCTTCTATTGCTCTGAGCACCTGCAGCCTGGAAGAATACTGGACCGAGAAGGTGTCTACCACATAAAGCTGGCCTTTGTCCTCCACAGGCATTGTCCTCAGCGACATTTTGTTGATGATGCCTCTGACATTACATCGATATATGCAAGTTCACACATCAACTTCGTTGCAGAAAATTTACACTTCTTAGTGAATAGATCTGAATCCCTTTGTCATCGTTGCCATTGCTGGTTTGATTGTGCCCAATGAGTCTCTTTTGTCGATATCAGGTTGGCAGTATTGGTTCGACGTAAGATCACAAACATTTTAGATGTACAGATTTCAAGATTCTACCCACAGTCCACATACTGATTGGACACAAGTGCCTTCCCACAGTGTGTCTTGCAGTATGAGAGAAGACTGTAATGAACCCATTCATGCGATGCTTCCTCATAATAGCTCTTTTCTAGTTTTCTACCAATCAGAGAAGACTGAGGGCTGCACCATCCTTTGCCTATCCAGGGTGGTGCCAGTGATTTCAAATCTTGATTTTAATCATGACATTGTGGAACTGTGGACAATCAGTGTATTTACAACTACAGTTACACAGTCTCCTGCCTGTGAGCTGCCAAGGGCTCTTCTTTCCCTCATTTCAGAGTCAAGGCATAGTAATAGTAAACATTGAGAGCTAAAAGGGATTGACTTGTGTTTTAAAGCAGTATTTAAACCCCTTTTTACCGTTATTAGTGTGAAGCATAAAAAAAAATGTGTTTATGACATGAATTTTGTGTACTACATGACATTAAAGAAAAGAGATTATAACTAGCGTAACAAGGTTAAATCTACTCACTGACCAAAGAAAACCGTGCTCTAACTCTTATAGTGTTTTTTTTCTCTCATGAAAATGTAAACATTTGAATAACTACTCAGTAACAAATTGAAATTTTGAATCCAAAATGTTGCGTTTTTAATGGAACTAGGTGTATGTATGATCATGAAAATTGATTATATTCAGTCTTATTTTTACTTCCTCAGGGCTTAATCAAGTACAAGTCTCTTCCAATTTGTCTTTTCCGGCAATTAGTTTGGAGTCCTTTTTATTTGTTTGACTTTTATGAGGAAAAGCAGGATCTTGTCATAGAGATGTTTTCTTCATTGACTGATGATCTGGTAAGTGTCCCCGTTGCTGATGTATTATAATCTATGTTCTCTATGATAAAAATATGTATAGTTGAATCCAAGTAGAGTCAATACCCCGGGACTGACTTTGAGCAAGGTTGACCTAACAATTTTCAAGGATGTAAACCTTTGATATAACTTATGTGGTATAATTACTTTAAACATGTCTCTTTGCTTCCATAGTCCTGATTATTTCTACAGGTGGTTTTTTTTTCCCTTGTGTTTTTCAGAGAGGATGGAGGGCTGTCCTTGCTAATATTAGGCTATTTATGTGTATGATGCCGATATGGGCTAGATTGATTGGCACTTAATGTACAAGGCAAATGGAGGGGCGATACAAAGCAAAACAAATCTTTTACAATTGTTATTGTGTTGTTGATTAAGAGGCGGAACAGGCTCTTCTATCCTATTATGCTTCACAATCCTCTTCCTTTGTTCCAATTGTTTTTTCCCTCTACCCATTCCTCCACCCATTTAGTCTCATCATAACGGCGTGGTATTTGAATAGTATAGTATTTGTTGTATATTACTTGACATTGTTGAAAGTGGAGAGAGACAAGATATTCACTCCCTCTCCTCATTCCACTTTTCCAAGGATTGTACTACCCCATTAAGTCCCAAAATGTTGATTTCAACACTTACGTTGTTGACTCAATCAGAAATAAAACTGCTCACTGCTAGATACTCAATGGTAGCGGTCCTGGTTTTTTTTTATCTTTATAAAAAAGACCAGGACCGCTGTGATTGGGTATTGACTTTGAGTGAGAGTGGAATTGAATGGGGGTAATTTTACCTTGGTTCCACTGCATTCAAGGTCTTCACCATGGATAGTTCTTCTTAAATACAAATTTAATTTGTTTTAACGTGCCTTGTGGTAAATCGGCCCATTGGTCTTTCTCAATGGGCAGATACCACCTAGGCAACAGAAACTATTGTATGGTTTAAGATCAAGAAATACTCCATTAATGTATTGCTCATTATGCCACACAAGATTAGGCACAGTGGACTGATCCTCTGCCTGCCTTCATTTCTTGTAATCCACAGTTTTTCCCGGCTCCTTGGAGCTGGGTCCCGACACTGTTTAGGCAGTATGAAGTGAAAGGATTTGGATATCAAAACAAAACAAATTTGTTTAAACAATGTGTCATTTTATCAGATATCCATTATATCTTTTTTACATGAATACAAGTAGACAGACAAAGGCATTTATTACTGTGTAAATTTTTCATGCTCTTAATAATATATGTTAGTGTTTGGGTGATTGAGGATGATAATTAAGGATAAGGTGTTGGTTGAGTGCCTGCTCCGACTTTATTCTTCATACCATTGCACTCAATTTTGGAGCATTACTCGCACTTTGTTTTTCTTTGTTGTGTTTGTGTGTAAGTACTATGTAGCTAAGACTAAGACAAAAGTCAATCGCAACTTGAGGTTGTTTGTGTTTTTATGATTGAAGTGGGCTAGGTAAGGGAACTTTGTTAGAAGTCATTGTTAGAGATAAGGATTTGTTACTACACTCGAAATCAGTTTCTTCCGATGGTAAATGGCTTGCTTAGTGGTCTGTTCAGTGACCAGGCGATGGGTACCATGGTAGTTCCCAGATTCGAGCCCCACTCTGGACAACTTCATCCTTTCCTGTTTTAACTGTCTTCACTTATAGCCTCTTACACCTCTCCTTGGCATTGCACATTTACGACAAATTCTCAAATATTATCTAATTTCTAGTGCTTGCACTTAATTAATTTTAAAATATACCTCAAAAGTGATATTGTTTTTATTGTGGATGATCAACATTCCTTTGTAATGTTTTATGTAAGGTAAAAAAAACCCAAACATTTTAAGATCATGTGTTTCCTTTAATGAATATTTCTTGTGACTTGGCAAACTTTTTCAGGATGCCTATATCCATGACCATTTTCAAACATTCATTTCCAAGAATTTAGAGAGTATATTATCTTTTCTTATCTCTTTAAGGCTATAAAGTAGGATGTTTATCCTTTGAATGCCTTAATATAATTATAATACATTTTGTACATTTTCATACAACAATAATTGTGATGTCTGTATAGAATTAGTATTTATCTGTTTCATTCCATTCATCATTAGTCACTCATAATATAATCGTATTTTTTTCATATGCAGAACCACCCATCTGTTGGAGCAACTGTTGAAGTACAGAATCATAAAATTCAGATCTACTCGTGTCGCTTGAACTTTTATGCGAAGTTTTCAGGTCTCAAGTAAGTTTTTTTCTTTTGTCTGGATATTTTAGTATTATTTCCTTTTGTTTTTCCTAACTATACAGGGTGTTTTTGTTGTTGTTTTTTTAAAATTATGCTTCGATTTATAATTGGAATAACTAAAAAACCAAGAAAGATAGAAAGCTCAGGTGTTCTGCCAAGGCTCAGGTATTTACTGGCATTTTATGTTATACCAGTTTGACAGGGGTACATTGTCTGGTTAATTTGCCATGATGTCACATTTTGAACCACTATAAAACAAGTGGTGCACCATCTAAATAAATGCGTGATACCTTTAAAATGAGACGGCTGTCAGATGAATTTGAAAAGAGAGCACCGTAAGCATGCAACACCTTCATGGCACAAAGACCATTCAGACCTGGTATAAGAACCTGGTCGAGACAGCCAATGTCAATGCCATAGAACACAAGTTAGCAAACCATCGCCTGACACGCTAAACTCACCCGAAAGAACCCCTCTGGAGGTTTTTTTTATCATGATACATCAAAGATTCTGTTTCCTCAGCCCCTGTAAAAGACTTAAAGCATTTGAAACAGGGACCCTTTTGGACAGTGCAAATCATACTAAAAATAACCCTACAAACTCCTGGTAAGAGCTGAGATCACGACTGTAGATGCTGGTAGAAAACAGAAATGCGCATATTGAACTGTGATTCAGTTTTTATTTAAGCTACCCTTGCCGTTGATGTCATATCTATTCAAATTCAATTGTCAAAAGTTTTCTATCATAAGCTTGTTCATTTTAATTATGGACATTTTTTTTGTTCATTTGTGCATCATGATCTAAAAACAACACAGTCCAGCTATAGTGTCATATTTTGATAACTGTCTTTAGTAAACTATTGCTATTAATACCTAACAAAATGCCTATAAATTCCTGTTACCTTGCAAAAAGAATTTTTCCGCTATCTTTCTTGGTTGTTTAGTTATTCCAATTGTAAATAGGAGTAAAATAAAAAATACTCTAGTTTAAAATTCTTTTGAAACATTTTGTTCTTTGGGCGGCATAATTCTTACATCAATTCTCGTTTGATTTAATTCATCAAAATTTTCAACATTCTTTCATTACCAATGATTCAAGAGATGTCACTTTTATTTTCATTGCTGAGGATTAATCGAGAAGCATCTTAGTTTGTTTTTAGACAAGAGCGTTCAACTAAAGCTTTAGGTTTTGTTATAAAATCCTACATTGGTGGAATGAGATTGTCTCAGTTGTCAGACAGTGTATCAGTTGGCAAGGCGATGGTTTGACTCCTGCCAGTGCCATCAGACAGCTATTCTTTGGTACTGCACTGCCCCAATCTTCCCTTTGGACAAACCCAGAAGACACATCTCCCGCATGGGATAAAAGGCAGGGAGTTCTTATCTTGCAGGACAAATTAACTTAGTCTGTTTGTTATCAATCAATTAAATTAATGCCCTATTTTATATATTTTTATTTTCAGGTATATTCTGTATTACTGGCCAGTCACAAGTGCTATATTTGGAATTTCATTCAACATCAGCTTGTTTTTCATAATCTTCACATTTGCTTTCATCAACAAAAGACAAACCATTAAAGACCTGACAGTTTCTATATCCCATGAAAACTCACTTGCCACCAATGAAAATACAGAACTTGATAGGACGGAGGAAATTTCATCTTCAGGTGACAACACAAGGAAGCTCAACCAAAGTAAGTCATGACCAGCTGTTGTCTACACTGTAATTTGTAATAGCCTAGTTTTTATTTTTGATCTGCTGACAACATTCAATGGCGTCTTTTTACAAGTAGCCCTTTAAGATTTGCTATCATTGATAAATTCTTAATTAATTTGCATGATTAATATCTGGTTGTCTTTGAGAGAATATTTGATTTTCATCCAGAAGGTGGGTGATGAAGTGAAAAATATTCTTGAACCCATGTTTTAGTGGAACATGAACACTGTGATAAAATTTCAATTAAAATTAACATCCAGTCGTTGAATTATCCTTGTAACAAATTTTAAATGGATGGGTAGTTTTGTGATGAGCCTTCTGGTGGGAGGTGTAATTCAATGACAATTGATCATAAAATCTATGCTTATTCTTAAGATACTTCACTCCATACTGAATCCTTTTGATGATGAGCTATTGTCACAGACATTTCAATTTTAATAAAATTTAGCTGATTTTTTAATATTTATGTGTTGCTTGCTAAAACTTTTCAACATATCTTTATGTGTTTTTGCAGTAAACAAATATTTCTGTTTATTTTGGTCTCCTTCCAGGGAAACTAGTATGTAAAGTGGCTATTTTTCAGGAGGAGCAAAAAACATTTTTATTTTAACTGATACAATAACAAAGTAAATATTTTAAACGTCCAATAGAAGAAAACGAAAACAGATATTTCTATAGCACGAAGCGAGTTAAATCTGCAAAAAATAATAATTACAATATTGTGACTAAGAAATTTTTTGAAAAAAGTAACATACAAAAGTTTTCCTGGACAGTGCTGATTTGGTCATTCGGGTTATGATTATGATGTAGCTCTGAATGGTATGAATCATAGTACAGAAGATCTGTCTTAACTCCTTGAATATTTTGTTGGTTTTTTTTCTTCAAAATTTCAAAGCTAATACCACACCCTGTATGTATTCCAATAATTCTTTATGTTTGTTAATTTTTCAAAGGCTAAAGATTATTTTAATAATTTTTGTGTGTGTTGATTTTCTGAAGGTTGAGAAATTATTTCAATAATTTTTCTGTGTTTTTTTTTTTTTTAAAGGCACACAGACAAGGACCAAAAGCGATGATGATTTGGAGACCTATGATTTGCCTGTGATACAGGAGCCGGCAGACTTTGGAGAGGTTTTGGAGGAGACAGATTCGGACCTGTTTGCTGAACTGAGACATCGAAGAGTCCAGTAAACCTATTCAGTACGGTTGTTAACAAGCATTTTATTTTGCATTCCTGTGATCAGTTGTTTTTATTTGATGTGCTTTACTTTGCTGCAATTTTGTTATTTGAGAACCTATACTGAGCAGGATATAATTATTTTCTGACAGTGCTGCAATATTTTTAAAAGATTATATTTATTTTGGACCTGGGTTCTTATACATTATTTCAAGGATTAAAACAGAAGTTCAGGGTTTTGATTAAATATTTTGGGCTATTTAGAAGATATCCAGAATGAAAAATTGGGATCGAAACTTTATTTTGCTTTCTTTGCTCCGAATACCCATTGTTCTGTCTACCTATTTTGTTTTGTCTGTCTTACTCTACTTTTGATATTAATTATTTTGTCTAGGATGTTAAAAATTCATTTATTGTTTTGTACATACTTTTAACACATTGAATTTTTTTTTTATTTGTTTGTTTTTATCCATGATTTTTTTGTCTTTGTCGTTCCACAGTTAGGATCTATATAAATACAGCTCTGAAATATTGATTAATACCCTTGTCAAAATTTAACTGAAAAAAAATGTACAAGTATGGTATAAGTATAAGTAAAGTTCAATGATCTTGAAAAATATATTGGAACTTGTGGTGCTCTATTCAAAGTGATTGTTATTTCAAGCTATTTAGATTGTTTAAAGCCTGGTTTTTACTTTCAGTGTCAGTGGATAAAACTTACTACCAAAGAATGAGTGGCTTTGCAGCCGTTGCTTGTTGTGCATCTGACCTCACCCTGTTGTTTCTTAATAGGTAGCACCGGGATGCTCTGTGCACTTTACAGTACCATTACATCCCCTGCAGACAACGAACATATAACATGTATCACGAGACAAGTCGCCTATACTATAGGTGTGTTACAATTTTTCAGACAGGGACTCGAACCCAGAACCTCTCATTTGAGAGGCGAGCACCGTACCTATCTGCCACATACGTTTCTTTTCTTTTTGCTAAAACTGAAGCTATTACCTTACTTTTTCCAGTGTTCTCTTTCACATACCTACATACATGCTGTTAATTTGTACTCTTTGTGCTAGTCTTTCTCTTATCTGTTTGTTGCTTGTTTTTCATGAATGATGGTTTGTTTGTTTTTTCATGAAAATCATCTCTCTGTGAAATTTCTTTGATTTGAAGGACTCTTTTATATATTTTTTTTCATGAAAATTATCTCTTTTCAAGGCCACATTGGGTCTTGTCTTTACTGTGCTTTTCCATCTTTCTTTTCTTAAGGATGCCTCCATGGACGTGGTTTATTCACAAGGGAATTGTGGTTGAAGGCCTCCCCCTTTCTTTACTTTAACACTTAAGCTGCAGTTTTACTTTTCCCCTCTTCTGTTCTATCCTGTCCTGTTCATGTTGTCTTCTTCATGAGTCAGTAGTCATCCACTATTTCATACCTTCTGGTACATAGCCTCAGGGTCAAAATTGACACAAAGGGTTTTTTAAAGATCCTAGGTATTCCTGGATCATTAAGCTGGCATTAGTGCTGGCCTTTGTTAATTTGTTGTTTTGAGAGATAATATTTTTTGTTACTGTGAATCACCTCTCTTTGGTGTTGATTGAATTAAATATGCTGCTGGCTGCTAACTGTTTATCTTGCTTCACAGTTTCAGTTATTCTATTTCAATGCCTGATTTTTTTCCCCCCCTTGAGCACTAGAACCTTTTATCTATGAATAGTTCATCATAGTCATTACCCAGTGGGGTTGTTGAGAATTGATAGTTGTCGTTTCTGGTTAAAATACACCCAGTGGAACAAACTCAAGCCAAGTCATGGGATCAATCTTGCGAAATTCAAATTGTACATAACTCTAATTGTAACAAATTAATACCATCTGCTTAAATCAACTCGTCTGTCTGAATCTGAGCAGTTTGGCTTCTTCTACACTTCTTGTCCCATAACTGTGTCCTTCACTCACTGTTTGCTTTGCCCATGGTAGTTTTTAATTGGGATTTTTATTCACTGAAACTTTGTGTCTTTTCAAGAGATTTTTAGGTTGATTATTGCCGTTTTTGGTGTCTTTGATTGACCAGTGTTGCAGCTGCATTTATTCCAAATTCCATATCTTCCTGTAAGTTTTAATACGACTTTTCTGTTGTATTTGTGTCCTGAAATAAAAAAAAAGTTGCCAAGTTTTCTATTTACATTCTGAATATAAATCTACACAATCAATGCAGAAAAGGGCTAGCTTTCTTCAACCTATAATGTTTATAGTTCATTAATGATTTGATTGTGAAGTGTGTTATCTCTAGGATTGTGCTTTCCAAAGATGCTACAGTGATTGTGCCTTGATGAGGACTTTTGCATGCGTGTTACATATGGTGCTTATCATCATCATCAGTATTGATGTTATTGATTGTATGTTGTTTTATTTGATTTGTATACTACTTTTTTTTTTTTTTAACTCTTTAACGGGGATCAGACAGTGCCACCCTCTGATGGATTTTCCTTAAACGGGGATTGGATGGTGGGACTGTAACTGTAAAGTATTTTCAGATACTTAACTCAATACTCACACTGATAATAATGAGTATAGTCCTGAGACAATTTTTGTTCCCCCTTTTCTATCTCCCCAAGGGTCCGTCCTCGCCCCATCCTTGTTCAACTGGTACATCTCGGACATGCCCGAAACGTTGTGCTCCAGGTAGGGCTACTGTGACGACTGGGTTATCCACACTCAGGCACGCCAGAACCCTGAACTGGAGAGTGCTCTGTCCCATGATGTCGAAAAACTCCGAGTGTACTTTGACAAATGGTACTTAAGGTTAAATACAGACAAAACGGTTGTTTCATCCTTCCATCTACATGCCCAGTCCGCCAAGGTCCCACTCCGGGTCATGGCTGGCGACAAGCCGCTCACGTTCGAGCCCCGTCCGACTTACCTCGGTGTGACCCTAGACCGGGCCCTCTCCTACGGCCCGCATACGTCCAAAATCGCGCGGAAAGTGAAGAAACGAAACTGTTTGCTCTCCCGACTGGCCGCCGCCAGCTGGGGAAGCTCTCCTTCGGTTTTGAGGACCGCGGGACTCGCCCTGAGTTACAGTGCGGCGGAGTACGCCTGCCCCGTGTGGGCGAGGTCGTCCACGGTCGGCGCCGTGGATGTCCAACTCCGCTCTACGATGCGGCTCATAGCGGGGACCCTGCCTTCGACTCCGGTGCAGTGGCTCCCGGTGCTAACAGCCATTTCGCCTCCCCACATCCGCCGCGAGATTGCGAGCCAGAAGTGGGCCCGGATCGCGAGCGACCCCCTCCGTAACACACCTCTGCAGGA
>JBCIKM010326280.1:0-11399 GCA_039654465.1 Melibe viridis
AGCGTGATGAGATCTATCGATTGAATCCTGTTTCGAACAGATTGCTCAAAAATTTAATTTTTCGTGGTCGTTGCTAAATTGTTTGGCTTAAGATTGAGTAATAACCCAAGTATTTCTCATTATTCAACACAAAATTAGGCACGGTGGACTGATCCTCTGTCTGTCTTCATTTCTTGTGATCCAGAGTTCTTCCTGGCTTCTTGGCGCTGGGTCCCGACACTGCTTTGGTGTCGGGATATGGATAACTAAACAAAACAAAGTTGTAGCTGTGCCAAGGCAGCTAACTACTAAGTATTGCATGTTAACACATTGAACATATTCTTAGGCCTTTTATAAATTTGTCTGTGTGAAAACAAGACTTTGAGACGCACATACAAAAAAAAAAAAGTGTTTTTTTTTTTAGTGAGAAAATCGTCTAAGTGTTGATGACACACAGGCCCTGTACCCTGTACTCACCTGATCTGCTCAGGGGAACCCCCTGAGGTGGCGTTGGCAATAGCCCAGGCGGCCTCCTTGCGTGTCTTGAACTCTGCCTTGCCCAGCACATCAATCAGCACCGGGAAAATGTTGCAGTCAATCACACTCTGTTGGGGACAGGGAGGAGGCAACGACAAAATTGAAAAATTCAAAATATTATTGCCACTTCATAACAATACCCGAATTGAAAAGGCTATGTCATTCAATATCCTTAAAGGAGAAGGAAAAGGAAACAATCAGGGTAAATGACACAGAATTTCGGTATCTAAAAACACAATCAACATCAATCCTAAATGAGACATTGGAGAATGTAAGACATGAATGATCCTGATGATGAGTGAGTGGCTGAAGATATGCCAACTACAGAGGGGGGGGGGGGGGGGGGAAATGAATTTTTTAAGACACAGATCTGCTCCTTTTGTAATTCTCAATTGAAACTTCAACAATGAAAAACATTCAAAAACATAAGATTTTTTACACAAAAATGTTTACAGAAAAGAAACTCTGAATTTCAAATAAAACGGACAAATCTGTAGTTGAATGTCTCATTACACAATGATGATGATGATGATGATGATGATGAATCCACAAACCTGTATTTGTGGCCTGTTGCCAGCGGTGATGTTGGAGATGGTCCAGCATGCCTCTTTCCGGATTGATTCCTTGGAGCTGCTCAACAGGTGCAGAAGGCACGGCAGCGAGGAGCAGTTGATGATGACCTGACGGCAGGACAGAAAGAAGACAACTATGTCAGGGGCAAAAAGTCAGGGCATGTAAATAAATTTTTAAAAGCCTAGAAGACACACGAAGCAATAGACAGATGTACACATCTGATATGAATAAATATGTAAAACATGGCATGCTTTTTAAGATTATTTCACCTGAAAATCAGAATTCAATGATGTAAAGGAGACCCCGCTTGATAAAATAGGTTCCATTTTACCCTACACTTGGAAATTTTCTATTAATAAAAATAACAAAATTTCAAAGTGGACAAAGTTTGAGACCAATGCAAACGTGATACCTGACCTTATTACAGACAATATGATGCTGAGCAAGATTACTGCCTCATACATGGAAGACTTTGACATTCAACTGATTCAACATAAAAACAAACAAACAAAAAACATGGATCTTGTGAGAAAGGGGCAAAGACTGAAAAACAAAAACAAGGAACCCACAAGCTTTCAAAAGACAAAATACAGAAATCGGGTGTTAAAAGAGGCAATCCTAGTCACAGAATTGAAAAAAAAAAAGTTTTTTTAAAAGAAAATATAAGGAAACAAATGAGAACGAACAAAAAAAAAAAAAGCCAAAAAGAAAAAATCTTTCCCAAACAAAATTACATGGATTCAGCCAAACAGGAGGAGCAGTTCCTACTGCAATAAGATTCTAACCCAGCTCTAAGATGAGACAGCTACTGAAAAGAATCAGGAAAAATTTGAAAGCATTTAAAAACGAGCATCCTCTTTCTGAATCCTCAAAGTACTTGTTCACATTTAAGTAAACAGTTTTTAATACAAAGGAAAAGAAGAAATGTAAAGAATTTTGCAACAGTATAATCCATCCTCAACTTGGAGTTATCAAACAAGGAATTCTAAAACAGACGTAAGGAAACAATTGATCAAACACAGATAGAGAGATGTTTGACATGGCCCAAAGGCTCAGAAAGAACTCTCTCAGTGCACAATGTTGGCAGAGATAAGACAAGAATAGCAAGCTGATAAAAGAAAGCAGGCTTTAAGTAAGTAGAGCATAAAACTAAAACAGAGTCTGAAGGAAAGTTAAAAGCTATACAAAACCAGACAACGAGATTGAATTCCATACAAATCAACAAATAAGAAAGTCACTTCAACAAATCAAATTGAACTTAAAGAAGCAGTTAGAAAAAAAAAAAAATCTGGATAATTAGGAATGAACTTCACAAGCCCATTTCAAAGATACTTCACACAAGAAAACAAGCTCAAAAGAATTGTGATCCAGAAAATCAACACCAGAAGGCAAATCCAAACAAACAGGTTAGGTGGAGTTATGCAGTTCAGGGGGAAAAAAAACAGCATAAATAAAACAAAATTTGAGGGGTTCTAAGTGTTGTCATTTTTAAAGCCATCACATTGGCAATTCAAACAGCTATAGTTGCAATAAGGTATCTCCGCCTCTTTTTCAAAAATTAGAAGGAAAAAACAAAACATTCTAAACATTCGCAAGCTGTAAAAATAGTGCCAAGGGCATTCAACAGTGAGAGACAAATAATTATTTTCAACATGAGAACAGAAATTAAAAAAAAAAGAAAAAAAAAAAGAACTATCTCTAGGACACAATCTTCAGAACAAAGCCTAGAGATTCTTCTTCAGACATCACCTCCCTGAGATTGTCTTTGTCTTACTTTCCCTCATCCCTGTTGAAAAACAACTGGATTTTGTTTGAAAATGGCTTCGTAAAAGTATTCAACATAGCATAATATATGGATTTTTTTACATAATTCAAATGGATGTCAACTGTGAATAAATCAGGGATGGAACCAAGCATAGATAAAACCCCGGAACTTATCTTTTTCCATGAGAATGGATAGCCTCGAAAAAGGCTGAAACTGAGTTCCAAAGGCACTAGATCCCACAACCAAAGGAGGGAAGGCCCACTTGAGGGGTCCAGGGGCACACTTCCATCAACCCCCCCCCCCCCCAGGAATATTTTTGATAATAACTCTTTAAAAAAACCAAGCCATCTAGGCATATTGTGGGCTGTTTCCACCCTATTTGATAACCAGTGTTTAATTGCAGATTTTAGCCCATATTGCACCTTATGCTGCAAGTAATAGAAAGCAGAAAAAACAACCACAAAGGCAGAAAGCAGCAATAAAAAAAACCCAAAAACCATGTCCACCTAAAGGCCTGAAATTCTAAGCCTTGCTATGAAAGTTTAAATTATCAGTTATCAGGAACTCATTATTTACAGAGTCATATGGCAGAAATATTAGAAGTCTGCTTTACTCATCCAAGACAATGATTGATTTTTAGAGGTGAAGACTCAGTTATATAGTGGAAGTGTGGCCCGTTTTATTGAAAATATTGTTTAAACAAGTTGGTATAAGACTTCAGTGTCCTAAATTTTTTTTAATGTTTTGTTCTACTCGTTCCACAGATCAACATCATCGAGTTTTGAAAATTAATGCAAAGGTAATTTGAGGAAAGAAAATAATTAAACAAAACGAAAAATCCTTTCAGGATATTTAAAAATCAACATCTACATGTGGTTTGAGGGAATAAGGCATTATTAATGCATCAGTTGAACATTCAGTGGATGACCACCATTGCCAAAATCAGCGGGTTGTCTAACTCATACTACGACACATCCAATCAGAGGTGATAAAAAATGATAGAAATTAATCATTTATTTCAGAATTGAACATAATTTAACCTAGACTACTACTTTTTTAAAGTATTATCCTCACTTTCCGCAACACGCTTTTATCAACCCATAAAAACAAAGATTCAGCTATCTCACACACCTGAAAACTGATCCCCTCAACATTTTACAACCTCAAAGTTCAATTCAAGAGCATTATCTTTGAACAAAATTCAAGTTTTTTCATTTTTTTATCTAGCCGTTCCAAAGCAATAAGACATTCTAGGCAGCGGTAGCTTGCGGAGAGACACAGGGTGTGGATCACGTTTTGATCAGCTGATGTGAATTAACTGAGATTGAGATAGATATCTAGTTGGACCAGAAATTGAATCTGTTCAATAATAAAGCAAGTCAAGCCAATCGCCACTCACATGCATTTATCGATAATCACAATCATTAAGTGCTTTCGTACTGAATATCGAATAACATTAAGTTGACCAAGTACATTCACAATACCCTCCTCCACTTAACCAGGTGGAGACTGCAGTAAAAGATTAGCTACGAAAAGCTGGATCACTAAGATTTGAAGTGTTAGATATCCATGTGGGCCCGATTTTTCAGTAAGTCTTTACCCCTTTTTTTTTTCTTCTCTGAATTTCCGGACTGGAGAAAAACCAGGAGGTTCTGGAAAAGCTAGAAAGAGTTCCTGATAAATAGAAACACCTTTCCATTGCAGTTTCGGAAGGTGAAATAATCCCCCCGACATAATCTAAACAACATGAAACACCTGTGCTATACAAGACACCATCAATAATTCCCCAACACCCAAATTCAGTATCCAAGCAGGATTATAATCAGAGAAACACTTCATTTGACAACAAAAAGTATTCATAGTCAGTCTACCATTACCATGAACCAGAGTTAAAACCTACTTATTTGCTCAGGGCATCTTTAGCCCATTGTATTTTTTCCCACTCTTTATCAAAATGTGCTGCATATTCTTAGAACTCAAGTTAGTTCTTTTTATTTTTTTCTTCTGATTTTTAAAGACTTTGTCTATTCATGGCCCTGTTTGGTTTTTTAGTTTCTTTTTATTTTTTTTCTGTTGCACTTATTCTGTTACTATCAATTTAACTTTGCCTCTTTTTGGTAGCGTTAATGACCCTATACTTTTGTTCCTATCAATTTCCCTGACTGACTTGAAACTCCCTCCATCATGCAGACAGACCATGCTAACAAGGTGTGTTTGGTGTTTTGTGTAAGCAAGGAAATGTACAAAGACTACCAACCTGTGTCTGGCAGTCGTCCCCAGTGACAATGTTGCCCACAACCCTCAGGGCTGCCGCCACCACGTTTTGGTGAGGATGCCTACAAAGGATGCAGAAAACAATATCAACTTACGACCACAACGCTAAAAAATATCATTCAACACATAAAGTCAGTCTTGTAATGGATGATTTAAAATTTTGTGGAAATGAAAGCAAATTTCTTAAGATACAGGGATATGTGATAGGTTTTAATACAAATACAATTCAGAAATCCAGAACTCACGTCAGAAGTTCCACGAGGCGTCTACAGACTCCAGAGTCGATGACACATTGAATCTTCTCATTGGGTCCGTCAGACAGGTAGGAGAGAGCCCAGCATGCATCAGCCAGAACATCTTTATCAGTCTGGTAAAGCAGACGTGCTAACACAGGCAGGGCAGGAGAAACCTGTAGAAAAAATTCAAACGTCAAGATAAGATATCCAATCAAGATATTTGAAATAAACTTTTGCTATTTCATAATCTCGTATTGCATAATTCTACAACTGAACAAGACCAAATCGCGAGATAAAAAAACGGTTATATAATAAATTCAAGCCACTGTACATATGTGTCCACAAAAGTTGACTTAATGATGTTTTGTTTTGTTGTCCATATCCCTTCTTACTGCCTTAGCAGTGTTCGGACCCAGAGCTGGGAAAAACTCTGGATCACTAAAAATGAAGACAGGCAGATGATCAGTCCAACAAGCAATGGTGAGAAATAACATGATCAAACTTACACTATCGATTTGTTTCACATGGCCATTTCTTAATCACAGCTGCTAAGAGCTACCCCCAAATTCAAATATGCACAGCGAACACAAAACTTGTAAAACATAATAACACATTAACATTTATTTGTCTTTCACTTTGAATACATAGTCTCATACCTTGGCAAAATCTGGAGGTGGGTTTTTGCCTCTGCACAAATTTGACAAACACCAAACTGTGTTCCTTGTCATCGACATACTGGCACAGTTGCTGAGTAAGCTGAAAATACATGAGAAGGTAATTTTTCTATTGCGAAAATGTTATGCTCTTATTGTGTTTTTTATGACAGGACAGCATTGTCGAGTAAAGTGATTTTGTTCACTCAGCTATAACATCCAAGTCATTCACACTACAATGATTTTTTTTTCTTTCTTCTTTTTTTGTGGTGGCACATCAAATGTCCCCACTTCTGATTCCCTCTCCACTTGAATCTCTTTTCTTTTCTCCAGTACTTACAATAATAAAATGTGAGGTCATCTCGATGTGGAGTTGATTATTCCAAACTTAATATACCAGAATCAAGAGTGAAAACAACGCAAGCCCAATCCCCAGTACTGGTTGGATTGGGTGAACAGGTTACCATGAGAAAAGATTACCATGACTGAAGCCTACATTAACCATTAAACTGTGATTCAGTCTCTTTGAATCATAACCTTCAAGGTACAACAAAGACAACAGTTTGTCCTTGCAGCTTAAATGTGGGAGAAGAGAACATCGCACTCATGGCAGATACAAAAAGCTTTCCAGCTTATTACACTTCCCATTTAACAAATCCCCTTCTTCCAATCAACTCTGCTTCATATCCTTTTCCCTTGAGCAAAAACTACAGACTACTTACTTCAGTAAGGGTAACAAAATGTTTTCATTCAAAACATAGTCCCTGCACTCTGGGCTGTCTCCAGCAATGTTTCCCAGGGCCCACACAGCCTAGACAGCAAAAATAAACAAATGAACAACAATAATAAATTTTTTTGTAATGGACTCTCCATGGACAATTTGTCAAGGCCAAGCTTAAAAAGATTAAAAGTAAAATGAATATTCATCTCAAGGGGCTGTATTTGTATAACACACACACACATAAACATATAAAACAACAAAAGCTTTGAAATCGAATAATTCTGCACCTGCGTAACAAAATGTATAAGACTCAGCTGTGCTTATGAAAAATTGATCAATAAACACATTTGCAGAGAGGTGATATAACAAAATTAACAGGTCAACAGTATCAGGGATTAACAATGGGTACCCATGCAAAGATTTCAAGAAATGAGAAACAAGTGAACATGAAAACATAGTTTCATTTTCTAATATCTCATTAAAGTATCTAATTGTCAATTGACAAGCAATTCAGTCTAACCATTTATCTACAGTGATTTCCATATATGATTAATTTGTTTCTTTATTGGTGGTTTAAGGGCCCCACAACACATGAGGGTCATAGGAGCCGAGAGGAAGGTAAGCTGATAGAATTAGTTCAAAGAGGGAACAGCTCAAACCACAAACAGCAGAGAGATGATTTACACTAAAAAATTAATATCATCTCTCCAAACACATGCCAACACCACAGAGAGATAAGATGATTTACAATGACAAAAAAATTTCTTTCAAAACAAAAATAACCAATGACCATCACCCACAGAGCATACTTATGATTTTTTAACCTCAGAACTCATTCATATCTCAGGACGGCAATGTATGGAAGTGAGATGATTGTTGTCAACCTCACTTAAAATTAAAATTAAAAGGAAGAAAATTTTACTCACATTTTTAAATATGGACAGATATTTTAAGGTGAATTAGAAGACCACCATGACCTCACCTGTTCCTGCACATCTTCTATTTCTGAACTCAGCAGCCGTATGAAAATGGGCACAGCTCCTGCACTTATCACAATTCTAGTCTGTAAAGACGTTCCTGAGGCAATGTTAGTCAGAGCCCAAGCTGCCTCAAACTGAAAAGAAAATTAAAATATGATGATGATTCCCCAGTTCACTGTCAGACTATACTACAGGATGCTAGGATTGCTGAAACAGGATACGGCCACATGCAGCAAAACCTGGCACATACAGCATTGGGGTGTATAACTACCAAATTTTCAAATCTCAAAACCAAAATGTCATATTCCCTGACCATTCTTAACTGTTCTGTAGAATATTCTTAATTGCATGCTTGCATTTCCTTAACAACTGAAAACTCAAAGAAGGGAACAAAATTATCTTCAATAGATGCTGCATTCCGTGCACTTTCAACATTACTAGTGGAACTTCAAATTGTTACCTGCAAAGTCCAGCTCTTTTCACTTTGTAAGAACTCAACAAAGCGAGGGATGATACCAGTTTGTATCACTTCATCTATGGGCGGATTCGGCTCTATGAATAGAAAAATTTTAACAACTGAAATTTAAATTGAGCAAGATTTAAATTCAAATTTTAAAACACATCTTTGTAAAATTTGGAGAGAAAGTCATATAATGTTCAAATAGGTTATGGTGGAATTAGTAACTCTAGTTTGAATTTAAGACAACAAAAGACCATGGGGGAAAGTCTCTGACTGCCTTCAAAGCATCTTTCAATGAAGTATAAAAATGACAAAAACCTCTTGATAACAATTTGCGGAACTTCTGTGTGGCCTGCTCCTGCTCCTGCAGGTTGTCACTGTAGAGAGCTGAGACCATATCCTGACTGATCCCACCCTGCAGAAACAAGAGAACAAAGGGAATAAATGAGGTAGTGCACAAACTACAGCATCAACAACACGATAACAAACAATATCAGTTTAATATTTAATGATTTTAAAATGCAACATTAACATCAGTACTGATAAATAAAGACATATTGAATTGAATTGAATAAAAAAAACAACCCAAAAAACCCTCTGTAATTTCAACATAAAAAAGAACTAATTCAGACAAAACTTACCCTTTAATATATAAAAAACAGCTTGAAAAAAATTATAATTGACAGATTTGCAGAATATCAGCATAAAGTAAACTGACAGCCAATTCTGAGAGAAAGCCTAATCATACTAAACAATTTAGAAAGCATTTCATTGCAAACTTGATTAAAGAAAAAAAAAATTCTCTGATAAAAGCATTACTTTTAAACATATATTCTATAGTGAATATTGATTTCTGAGTTCCTAAAAATTACAAAATGAAGGATGCACTTCACTAATAGACATTCGGGTCTAAAATCCAATAAAATAAAATATCTTACAGAAGATGTGACTAATGGATCCTGAAGGTCCTGTGAAAGACTGTCCTCTTTGTCTGGCACTGCCACATTTCGCCTTTTGAAAATCTTGGTATTGAAAACAAAAGCATAAGAGTTCAAATAAAATTTGTGTGTATATACAGTCATTTCCAAAAGTAAGTTCAGGTTTGTTCTGTCAGTTTTATAAGAAAAATGTGAGACTAAAAGCCAACCAGGATACATCATTTGAAAGCTTAGGATTTTTCCATTAGAATTAGTATTGGTTTGTGAGTCAGGCCCTAATAATGTGATGGTTACAAAGTAACAAAAAAGTACTTGAAAATTGCATGAAAACTAAAAAATCTAACACTGAAACACTTGCGCTTACTTTTAATTTGTTAAGCAGCATTGTCAGTATTTGATATAGGCTCTCTGTGCCTTCCTTTGTACTGTCAGTCTTTTTCAGATCGAGATGTTATCATAGACAAAAAATCTACTGAAATGTTTTCTCACTCTTTTGTGAGAGTGAAGAATAGAGCACCAGTGGTGAAATTAAATTCACATTGCTTCAACAGTCGTTTATTGGACTCCACAAATTCCCAATTGGACTTGCTGCAGGCCAGTTGAATAAAGATTTGAGAAATGTCTGCTTTGAGCAGCGGGACACTGACATGCGTGAAATAATTGTTAAAAATCGCGTTCACTAAGGGAGAGAAACAGTTCTAAGTGATCAAATTTGCCCATTTTGCAGAGCTCATTCATCTAGGCCAATTTTAAACACTTTTAATAACTGTATCAAGATTTTTTGTTTCATTTAAAGGATATCATCAGAATAAGGATTTCTTATTGATATTGTCTCCATCAATATGTATTGTTTGTAAACAGCTTCTAAATTGGGGGCTTTATTTGGGAAAGTTCAATCTCCACTTACTTTTGGAAAAAAGTATTTGTAACAGCCCCCCAATAAGATTATAAGGGTCTTATTAGTAAACCAATACTCATTCAAAAGAAAAATTCCAGGCTTTTAAATGATCTACCTTGATTGGCATTTAGTTGTATACTGTTCTTTCCAAACGGGAAGAGCGAACCTGAACTTACATTTGGAAGTGAAGATATAAAGAAGAAAATCAAAATATTTTCAAAAGAAAAATTAGTGTATTGATAAAATAAAGAACCTGTCAAGTGAGTGTGTAAGCCTCTTCTAAAGAAAATGACTCTGAAAGCACCCCCCCCCCCAAAAAAAAAAAAAATCCCCACCAACCAACTGATAAATAATGCAAGTTAAAAAACAAAACAAAATAAATTGAGCCTCAGAATAGCAACTAAGTTGTCACCTGTTCTTCTCTTTTCTGCTTCCTCAACTGGATGCCCTCCTCTTCTCTACGTCTTCTCAGCTCTTGTGAATCTAAAGCTTTGTTCTTGTATGATCTTAATCTGTGGTTTGTGGAAGCAGGTGATTCCGACATCTGGATGGAATAAATCAAGCATGTAATCGTCAAAAAATTACCAAAATGTTGAGACTATCATCATATACATAAACATGGGAATACTAATTTTTTTTTTTTTAAATGGTGAAGCATTTAAAAACAAAGGCTGCCTTCACACTCAACCGGGGTCAGAATATCCCATGACTCGCTACACTATTCTCCTTCCCACCCAGTTTTCGCATTTGGAACAGAGAAAGAAAATCTAGGTGACTGTTTTGGTACATTAAATCAGTGAGATTCAGAGTGGTTGAAAGATGGTAAAAATCAGTGAAGTAGCTATAGGCAACTAAATTGCTGCTGGTTTGCCACTTAATCAGAAGGACAAGGTAAAAATAGCGACTTCCTTCACAAACAAAATATGCAAAATTAGAGCAAAAGAAACATAACTTCAATTGTAATTCATTTTCCATCACACTTTTCCTTCTCCCATTAAACTGACTGACTCAGCTATGCTGAGAATTGAGTGTGTATGTTTAGTAGGCTGCCGTGTGGTAAATTGGCTCATTGGTATTTATCAAAGAGAAGATCCCACCAAGGCAAAAGAAACTATTGTTTGGCTTAAGATCGAGTAATACGCTGTGAATACATTGATGAGTCTGAATATCGGTAACCCTGTGAACTCACAAGCTGACTATAGCTCTCTGCTTTGTCAAGGACTTCCAGTTTGAATTGTTTTGCTGTATACTCTCTATGAGGGTTTAATAAATGGTAAAATTTTACAATTTTGCCCGTCCCATAAAACAACACTGAAATGGACCGTTTCCTACTAATTCCACCCTCCTGAATTCAGAAATCACAATGAAAACTCTCGCAAATCAAT
>JBCIKM010326388.1:0-11398 GCA_039654465.1 Melibe viridis
TATATAATATTATATTTAAATCCTTAGAAAAATTCCCCCAAAAGGTGTACCATAGCTACAAGTGATGTTATTCCATTTCCATGACTGTGTCTGGATGAATGCAGTGATAGTGCAGGAGTGACTTGACAACCCACGACTTGCTTTGATCCCCGAGCAGGTTCCTGAGAACAGCCCCGATGGCACAGAGGTGGGACAGCTCCTGCCAGATGACCCAGACAGCTCTGGCAGGTTTGAATTCATCCTGATGGACAATGGGGACGGAATCCTTAGAATACAGGGAGACACAGTCTATGTAAGTATTCCACGTGCCTCCATTTAAAAAAAATATTATGTGGAAATAAAAGGGATTACCATGATGAGCCAGAGAAATTTCAGGTTTGCTTTTGTGTTTTAAATTTAGGGATACTCGCAAATATTCTTTGGGCTGCTTCCACTCTTTCGGGGAACATATTTGGACTCTATAAAAGATCAGTTAAAAGAGAAAAGAACGATTGGAAAAAAAGATTTACTGACAGTTACAAAATCAGAGTGTTTTTTTTTTTTTAATCATGCTCTGATTTATAATTGGAATACTAAAAAACCAAGAAAGATAGAAAGTTTCACTGGCATTTTGTGTCATATCAGTTTGACTGATGTACATCGTTTGGTTAATTTGCTATGATGTCACTTTTTTAACCACTATTAAACAAGTGGCACACCATCAAATAGATGCATGATACTTAAAATGAGATGGCTGATAACATTGAAAAAGTCAATGCTGCAACTTTGTATCACGACTTGTGGTTGATTACTTTAGACCAGAGTGTCATAAGCATGTGACACCTCCAGGGGCAAAGACTATCCAGACCTGGTATAAGAACCTGGTCGATTCAGCCAATGGTGTAGAAAACAAGTAAGCTAATCATCACCTGGGGGTGGGGGATGGGGGATGGGGGTGGGAGGGGCGAGGGTATTCTGCTTAAGGACGTGTCATGTGTGACCTTTGTGCGACAGGTGGCAGCCCCAGAGCAGTGCAGGCCAGACAGCCCAGCCTCATGTTCCTTGAATTTTGAGCAGTACAAGTCTCACACTGTGACCGTGGCTGTCAACGACTACTCTGTGGAAGACCAGGGCCAGAGCAGCGCAGAGTTTGACCTGGAGATTCACGTGCTGGATGTGAACGATCCCCCATATCACCTCTCTTTGAGCAGTGAGTTCCTCTGACCAAGAAGGTTGATTATGTCAAACCACTGTATCTGGTATTCTAAACATAGATATTAGTGATTGTTTTATCAATGGGAATATTTGGCCATTGTTTTCATTTTTGCAGCAGTGGAAGAATTGTTCTGTGCCTTGTTTCATATCCACCATATACATTATACATGTAAATGTGTCAATATTGACATGGTTTACTTGACATACCTCACCTTGGTACACAGGGCTGTACAGACATTCTTCCCAGACACAGTTCCGGTAGGTCTTCCCCAGATCTCGATATGACATTTCAGCTTGCTTTGTATTTGTGCTTTGTTGTCAACTCTATTTAGGTTGACTCTCTTTCTCTCCCCACGAGGGTTCCATCTTCTCCTCTTCATCTTCCATATAATTGATAGTGCGAGGGATTAGTTTAGTTTCCCTTGACTGCGGCCGTGTGGCCTACTCTCTTCAATGCCCAGTGCCAAGGGGTTCTTCTACCGGCACACGGGAGAGCTCAGGGATTTTATTCAGTCTCCAATAGGATGAGATGCTCAATCTTACTTACATAGGACTAGGTGTGACATTCAACTTGAAAAATAACCAAACATATAATTCTGCTGATCATTGGACTCATGAGGTTCAGAGGCGTGGCCTGTACTTCTATGCCACCTGGAATGACCAACCAGAAAAGGACAGGAAAAATTTTCATTGGTCATGGGATTCAAAACTGTGATTTTTTTGTTCTCTTGGCCACTGAGCCCCTTCACGCTGCATCATTGAGATTTGTTCAAGCAGTTGTGCCAGTTGCTGATGTTTCATTTCCTGCTTTCCTCTCTGTCTGCAGACCATGCAGTAGATGAGCTTGCTGCCAAGGACACCAAAATTGGAGACCTCTCTGTTCAGGACGAGGATGCAGGCCAGACCCACGTGTTCAGCCTTAAGGACGACTCCAGTGGTCTGTTCAAACTTGACCCTGCTGGTACAGCTGTCCTCAAGGCATCCGGTGAACGTCTGGATCTGTCCAAAGTCCATTCTGTCCTGGTCGAGGCCACCGACAATGGTAGCCCCCCTGCCACTGTGAGTTTGTCACATCAGCACCCAGTTCAGTGCTTTCGGTTCATTGTTTCAATCATTCAGAATGAAATAGAAAAATCTTTTTTATAGTTTGTTTTGAGCTACAAGAAAAGCAATAGAAAAATCACAAATTTAACTGTAAAAACATTAAAATGATGCAATGTGAAGTAAATTTGATTCATGCATAAAATTATTAGATGATGGTTATATGGACAGAGATTTTTATATGCGAAGAAAAGAAATAGGACTTTAAATTTGTTGAATTAGTTATTACTGTGCACACTTGTTGTAAGCTAAACTGGATGGAAACAAATGTAAGAAGTTAAAAATGCAAATGAGTATACTTTGGGAAGGCATAAAATCAGTAAAATATTCATAAAACAGATTTGTGACTGAGTTATAGAACAGATGTTCCCTGGACTCATGTCCCACCATAAAAAATTAATTGGACCCGGGTTTTTTATGCCAAAGGTGGCTTTCTTCACAAAGTCACTCACAACTTTTTTTAATTTTTTGACCTAGAGACATGTGCTACTATGAAAAAAAAACCCAACCAAAAACACCAAATCATATGTTCTAACCAAATTTAAAAATAAAAAGTGTGTTGGGAAACCAGTAGACCGCAAAAACAAAAGCCCTCACATTATCATGCACAATCATCTAATTTCTTACTGGGAGTTATTTTGTCCAATATTCACCAACGAAGCCTCAAGTGAAAGAAATTACACACTTAAAGATGAGATGGAGTGAGTGTTCTGAAAATTGTTTGAAAATTGTGCATGTGCATGTTTAGGTCACAACAATCAGCTTGTTTTTGTTTACATTTTTTAGTTGAAGAGTAATGTCCATAACTTACAAAGTAATTACTCAAGAGTGAAACGGAGAAGAGAGGAAGTGGCCATTTTTACCTTTAAATCGATCTGGAACTGTGGATTGGGTGGCAATTCTTAGTTTGTCAGGCAAACTCATTTTGTGAGGAGAAGATGGGTTGCGATATTCACTTCCAACCGTCTGGTGAGGAGACAAGGTGACCTGTACAGGTCAAAAGCCCACTGTTTTGTTATGTCCATACTGCCTGGGGATCTTCCAAATGAGCAGCATGAATGTGGGATCTCTCAATTAACCATCTAACTGTGACAGCACTAGAGGCTTGATTTGACGCATCCTAGAACCAGGGAGAGGCTACTTACGAGACTAGAAAAATGATGTGATTCATAGGACTTGAGCCCACAGCCTAAGGTTAAGACATGAATATTATAGCTCTATTCCACCATGAAATGGCTACTTATTACTAAATGGCCTTGATCAATTTTGCAAGTTTTAGATTGAACTCCTTGACTTGAGAGGCAGACAGCGAACTTCTTTTCCACATTGTCTCGCATAGAGAATTGGATGTTTTCTGTATCACAGTTTTTGTAATATAACAACAGCCAAACTGTATCCGATGAAGCACAGATTTTTGCCTTGCCATCAATTAGAGGTTGATATTTCAGTTTGAGATAATTTTCTTCAAAGATTGTGTGATTAATGAACATTGTTAAGGCTAGTCAATGATTGTAGGTGTGAAGGATTGCATCAGAGGATGTACTTGTAGCTGTTGTTTGTGTTTCAGGTGGAGCAGAGGTTCTTCATCACGGTGGTTGGGGTGAGTGAGGCCCCCAAAAACCTGCAACTGACCGCCTCCGACCAGGCCAGTCAGGTTGATGAGGTCACTATCGCCGTGCCTGAGAACCTGTCTTTGAAGTCCTCCATGGGAATGCTGTCTGCTCAAGATGATGATCTCAACCAAAACATTTCATTCTCACTGCTAGAAAACCCTGGAAATGTGTTTGAGCTTGGCAACGACTTAAACTGTATCTCTGAGGTAACAGAATTCATACTTTGATAGCTTTCCCCTGTCCCAAGAACAATCAATCTCTGGTCTTGCATGTCTTACCTTCATTCAATATCGGGTCGTGTAGACATATGATAACAGCATGTCTGCTGTGAAGTTACAGGTATAATCAATTTCTGTTGATTTCTTGTGACATTTTTCTTCCTGGGACTTTTATCATTACAAGTCACATTCATGGATTCCATTAAAATCCTTGCTCTTTTTCTTTCTTTTATCTAGCTATTTCATATCTAAAAGGTGATCCAATTTCTTCATTCACAAAAGTTAATGATCATGCATACGCTGACTCATAATCTCCATTAAAAGACAACACTTTTGAATATGGGTCACCAGGAAAAAAATAATTCAACTTTCTCTGTACAAGCGATTTAATTACTTGATAGTCGTCTAAGGCAGAAACTTAAATCAGGGACATATCCAATATCTGTCTTTGCTCTCCTTCCCCAAGGCCACCCAGAGCAAATGCACCGTCAGCCTCCTGCTGGCCCAGGCTGTGGATTACGAATCCCAGGACTCGTACACTCTCACTGTGCTGGCAACAGACTCTGAGAACATGAAACTGTCAAGAGATGTCTTTGTACAGATTGGGGATGTCCAGGAGCCTCCAATGGTAATAAACAACATCAACAGTTTTGACTTGAATCTTTAAATAGATTTGGCATTGACAATAATGACAAATCGGTGTAGAGGTCTCGCTACTTTTAGTTAAATTGACAGGATTCAAACTGGTGAGGAAAATAATGTCTATTGTGAATTTTCCTACTGTTTGTGTGCATGTGTGTGTGTGTGTGTGTGTGTGTGTGTGTGTGTGTGTGTGTGTGTGTATGTGTTTGTGTGTATGTGTGTGTGTGTATGTGTGTGTATGTGTGTGTGTGTATGTGTGTATGTGTGTGTGTGTGTGTGGTACCAAACTCATCTGCTCCCAGTGACACCTGATTTTGACAAAGAATTTCAGTGGGAAATATTAATTAAGATAGCAATAACTTCACAAATCAATATTTTCCATTTTAGTGGGGCCTTGAGACTATGAGTTTAACTGACGCCATTTTTAAATCGCAACGCCTGGCCTGCACCGATGTGTTTGCGTTGTCAACGCAAGGCAAATGGTAGAACTGTGCTTACTTACCTAGACGAAATAGGCGGGGAAAGGGGGTGGATGATAATTTAATGGAAAACAGATTACACAAGAATAGCGATGGGGAAACCGAATAAGGCACTTCAGTGGACTCGTTACTGAACGGGTGACGATGAATAGAAGATATTGTAACTGGGACTGCTTGTATTTATAAGGAGACAATGGTCCAAAATCGCAATGTGATGCTGTATAAATATCTACGCAGGACTTGCTGTTCAGCAAAGACATGATCTCTGTGCTAGAAAACAGTCAAGATGTGACTTTGGGAAGATTCAGCACGGTGGACGAAGACCAGGAGGACAGGCACTCCTACTCCCTGCTGGAAGACGGGGGCGGAAACTTTGTCCTCACCTCATCCGGAGCTCTGAGTGTCAGCAAAGGTCAGACAGATGGAAAGTTTTCCTCTTTGTTGGGTCATGTCATTTTGATGTTGTTGATTCAAAAACAAAAAAAATGGTCGTCTTAAGATCAAGTGAAATAAGAACCATTATGTTGTCTTACTGTGAAAAACAAGTATATTTAGAACACGTCTAAGGAAACCGTGGAGCATGTGATTTTGAGATGAAGAACACAGACAGAAAAAGAAGTATCATTGCACCTTGAAAGTCTTGTGTCGGGGAAAATTAGTTTTTGAACTTTGTCATCACTGTTGATATCCTCTTCACATCCAGCCACCCCCCCCCCCCCCACCCTTCCCTCCATTCATCACCCTGCTGCCTTTCTTTTGTACAGAGGTGAAAAAATGAAGATATACGCAGGATATTTGGGAAGCAGTCCTTGTTATTACTGTACGAAAGTTTGAAAAAGTTTTACTTTATTATTTATTGATCCTTGAAAAATCATACACAAATCCTTCATTTCAAGGGAATGCAAATTTCCTCTTCAGCTGCTGCCCTGGACTTTGAAGCTGGGCAGTCTGTCAATATTTCAGTGCAGACGATGGATTCTGCCAGCCACAGCTTGGACAAGGTGTTCACCCTCAGCATCGGGGACGTCAACGAAGCACCGTCACTTCTGTCTCTGAGCTCATCTGTGGTAAGCATCAGTAGTAGCAGCAGCAGCAACATAATCCTCTCCTTCAGTTGTTTATCTTCTTCTAACCATACTTTACTTAAAGATTCCTTTTTACTTCAGGTGTTGACAGGGACAAGCAGATGTGGGGTTAATTCAAATTAATGCGTTTTCCAATGTCATCTGTTTGTTCCAGAACCTAAAGACTCATGAAAAGAAAAATGCAAGAGAATAAATGTTTATGAATATCTTGTGCGATTCCACTAGTGATGAGATCTCTTCGGGTAATTCCAATTGCTCTTGATTCAATTGAAGTTAAAACTAAAATTCAGAGGTAAGACACACTTTGTTCAGAAGTCACAAATAAGATAGGATTGTGGAGAACACTGAAAGGCAAATCATTTTTTTCATTCGAACTTCTAATTTGAATTCAATGCAACCAAGAATTGCAGTTGGCTAATTTTTTAGCAGGGTGATTTGTTAAAAGTGAACTGAAGAAAAGGGGAAAAAAATATGTTATTCACCTATTAGAATATTCCTTAGAGATAAAATGCCGGTCTAAATTGGTATATGCTTGCATTTGCTTGAGTTGAGAGTCAGTCAGTTCACTTTGTTCATGTGTTTCCTGGCATGCACGGGGCAGGTCCCTGAGAACAGTGAGAAGGACACGGTGGTGGGGCAGCTGGAGGTGGTGGATCCAGACAATGCCGGGACGGATGATGGCGAGGCTCCCAGGCAGACCTTTGACTACTCACTACTGGACAATGCAGGGGGGCGGTTCTCTCTGGAAGGATCGACTGTGCTGGTGTGTATAACTGTTTTTTTGTTTCAGAGAATGCCTCTGACCTTAAAATGAGTCACTGTGGGCAAGGGGGGAGGGCTTCAATAAGCAATTCAGTGCTGTCCATTGATGAATAAATGCAGCTATGGTGTCAAGGTAAACAGTTCCTTGTTTGAGTTAACAACCTTGTTTCTAATCTGAAGCTCAGAAAAAAGGCCTATAACAATGATACTACAGGAACTCATTAAGAATGGAGAAAAGATATTTATATATGTTTTATAACTATAGTTTGCTCAAGATATTTAAGCTGTTGTTGGCATTTTAGGCATTCAAACTTTTTTTCATTCTTTTATTTTCCTTGTAGGTGTCAGCAACAGAACTGCTGTGTGAAGACTTGGGTTGTGGCTTGGACTTTGAATCTCAGGCATCTCACACCATCCAAGTACGAGTGACGGATTCAGGAGATCCTCAAGCCTCAATGACCTTTGACCTGACCATCACAGTCGGGGACCAGAATGATGCTCCCTCATTAGGGGATATTCCCAGGAAGCAGCTGAGAGAGGATATGAACGTTGGTGACGTCGTAGCTGTCATATCAGCCTCAGACCAGGATACAGACCAGGCTGTCTCATTCTCTCTTGGAGGTGATGGTAAGGGAACAGCCTTCTCCTCTACAAAGCCGTGTTAGGGAAAGCTGGTGCTGGATTGAGTAGAGGCCAGATGTTGGCAGTTTGATGCTCTCTTTGTCTTTAAAGAGTCCCTGCTTTACAATATGGCGTCAATGACTTAGTGAAGAGCAAAAGTCACTGAGTGCAAAAGTCAAGCAGCAACTAGCTTGGCTAGTATGCAGAAGGATTGCATGAGCTCGGTCTTCAATGACACTGTCTGATCCTGTGGCCATGACCATTGGAGTTGAGTCCTTTGGTGAGGCTATGCTCACACTTGTCTCATCTTATCTGAGATGGACATATAGCTCAGAAGTCCCTTCAGTTGTTAATATCTTCTCTGATAATTGTAACATGCCAAAACAAGCTGTTTGTATCATCATATGTGTTATGTTGTCTTTGTCCACCAGGAATGATATAGTATTGTGAAGCACTTTGAGGCTTTGGAAATAAATGCTGTATAAATGTACTAATTCTCTATTTGTTTTGTTTTTATTTGGAAGCAGGTGTTCAGTTTGCCAACGATTTTTCATTACTGTTCCTGAAAAATTAATTCACGGTTTTGGGTTAGTCATCAGTGAGATGCTCTGAATATAGTGTTATGTATGATGTCCCAGTAACAAATCTCTGCACACACCAGTATACACGACCAATGGTGGAACAAACATTCTGTCTATGTTGCAGGAAGCTCCCTGTTCAGAATTGATGGGAACAAACTGTTGTTGAATGACCATCTTGATTTTGAAGCAGAGTCCAGTGTGTCTGTCACCATCAAAGCAACGGACAATGGAAGCCCTCCCAAAGAGGTGAATCACAGGATAGCAACAGAAAATGAAATACCAGGTGACCCACCCCAAATCTGTAATAAAACCAATCAAATAAAAAATGTACATATTACAGTGAAAATTTACAGTGAGATCAACTCACCACATTAACTTTGTAAAAAAATCCTTTGTATTGCTTGGCCATGAGCAGAGTTATTCTTCAAGTTGTCCCTGCATGGTGTGTGGCGGTGAGCTGTTCACAACGTGCCATGATGTTCTGGAATGGCTCCATAGCAGTAGCTCTGGTGCAAGTAGAAATTATTTCTATTTTTTGTTCTGGAAGACTTTAAAAAGTCCTTCCACACATTTTCTCATAGCAACTCATTCCTGGATTTAAAGAAACAATTTCCTTTTGCATCAGATTAATTGCTAGAGAGTTATTTAAGAATGTCATTTCAATGTTTTGAATGTCTTATTTTGGCATCTTCAGCAAGGGCAACATTTAGAATACCATAAATCTCTCACTGCCAACCGATATAAAAATGTAAGTGAATTTTTGTTACATTTAATGAAATAAGTTGGTCTGACTTTTCAAAAAAGTTCACTGTAATTTGTGCATTGTTAATGACTTTGATAGAATATTTGGGGGTCCAATGTTTGTGGTCATCTGGTATGCTGCACTTTCTTTGTTTTAGCCAAGGCACTGGCTGTTATCCAAATTGCCCCCTCAAAGGCAAAGCAACGTATCTGCAAAATCTGCAATTTCCACTTTTATATAAGCACCACACTGTACTGCTGTTTCTCTAATAGTCAGCATAACTTAACTGATACTCAGGCCTCCAACCAGGATGGCAGACCGACTTATTTGAACTTCCAATGGCCGACTGACATAACTGAAAGCAGATACATCGGTCCGCCTTGACCATTATGTTTGATGCATTTCATTCATTGCTGTGTGACTAATGTAAGACTTCAGAGGCATTCCAGGGTCCAAGAATTATGGCATTTCATTCATTGCTGTGTGACTAATGTAAGACTTCAGAGGCATTCCAAGGTCCAGGAATTAAGGCATTTCATTCATTGCTGTGTGACTAATGTAAGACTTCAGAGGCATTCCAGGGTCCAAGAATTAAGGCATTTAAAAAACTCTATGCTCACTTAACTGAGGCCAAAATCAAATACTGTTTTCGGGTGCAGCTTTGGTAAATGATGAAGCCCCAGACTTTATCAGTGATTGCTCTTCTGTGATTATGTATCAAATTTTCAGTGTCATAGTTATTCAATCTAGATTGGGTTTGTTTTTAAATAACAAATGTTGTGAAATCTGATTTTGGGGCTAAACACCTCAATTGCACATTTCATCCATGTCGGACATTCTACTTTGACTCTTATCCTTTTCACTGAAGCTACCGTCTTGCCTTCTTCCCTTTCTCTGCTTTGTTCTGTCTTTGTTGTTTTGTCAGCATTTCAGTGGACATCCAACATTTTAATACCTTTTGGTTGAGAGAGCTGACAGCCAATGGCAGACAGACGTATCTGCTTTCCTGCCAAAAACAAACGGTTCATTGCATTCTAACCTTTACTAAGATAAAGACTATGCTTAGAATTAACAACATGCACAACTGTAATTAAAAGCAAATGTAACTTTAGCCAGGCAAGGTTTAAAATATTTTTTGTTCAATTTTCTCCAAACCAGAAAAACTGCAGATACATCGGTTTGCCTTTGAGAGGAGTACACTTCTATTAATGTTCATAACTTTACTGTTTTTTTTGGCACAGGTAGGCCTATGTACCTGATTGTTGTGCCCACTAAATTAAAACTGAAAATAATGTAGATGTATTTTTGATCATTCTACCAACTGTCCAGTGGGTATGAGTAATCTTTTCCCCGTGGCCCCAACAGAGCCAAAGGGTCTTTCAGTTTGCTGTAGTTGATGTGGAGGAGCCTCCGTCTGTGCTGCAGGTGGAGAGTGTGGTAGGGGGGGACGGTGGTGGTGCTGATGCCCTGTCCTTCCCGCACGACCAGCCTGTGGTGGGGGAGAACACCAACCCTGGTGCCCACGTGGCACGACTGGTCATCTTTGACCCGGACAAAGATGAGGAGGTCAAAGTCGTGGTATCAGGAGAGTACATCATGGCAGACACTCCAAACTGTCTTCAGTTGACCAAAGTAAGACTTTGACTTTTGTCTTTGCTATTTAAACTTATGTACCTTAGCCATGGAGGAACTAGAATGCTCCATGTTGTATAAATTGTCTTTTTTTCCCTTTTGTAACCTACTATTAAGTAAGGGATTCCATTCCACTTTGCTTCCACATGGTTATGCCACAAATTCTTCTTCTTTCTTCTTGTTCAGTTTGACTTATCTATTAGGAAAAGCTGAGTTATTGTAGAAAAATAAAAAAGACAATGTGATTTGAAATGTTAGTAGATATACTACAACTGTTGGTTCCTGCTGAATGGAAAATAGAAGAACCAGTTAGACATCAAGGTCAAAATGAAAATCTTCCTACTTGATGAGTCTGATACCAGACTTCTGTTTTGTAAATAAAACTTTGTGCAATATGTGTTGATTTGAAATAAATTCCATGACAAATTTAGAGATAGGAACACCTATTACAAGTTCAAAGACATTGATTTATCCATTAAAAAAATATATAGCTTCTTAGTCATGTGACTTTGAAAATGGTAATGATTGGCAGAGAGAAAAAATACTTTTCCTTCTTCTTCTTCTCCTCCTCCTCCTCCTCCTCCTCCTCCTCCTCCTCCTCTTCCTCCTCCTCCTCTTCCTCCTCCTTCTCCTCCTCCTCCTCCCCCTCCACCTCCTCCCCCTTCTTCTTCTTCTTCTTCTTCTTCTTCTTCTTCTTCTTCTTCTTCTTCTTCTTCTTCTTCTTCTTC
>JBCIKM010326498.1:0-11395 GCA_039654465.1 Melibe viridis
TTGTAATGGATCCTTTGACGGACAGGCAGCCAGTGAAGCTGAACGAATAAAGGTGTAACATCCGTATGTCTTCTTGTTCCGAAAAAAACATGTACAGAAGTGCTTATTTAATGAATTGCTGTTTTGTGGGGGTTTTTTTCTTCTCTCAGAGTTAAAATAACTACAACCATAGACTTATAAACACATGATACTTAAACCTCAAATACATTTTGCTTGTAAATTATTCATTCCGCAGCTGGAAAGATTCAGAATGGAATATGTGTCATTGAAGCAAGAGGCATGACATTTTTCATGGATGAAGGTGGAGAATATTTCTGCCCTTTGCATTTTCAGGTAAATTTTTTGTTTGTTCTAATGTATTTTTTTTTGTTTTTTTTGTTTTTTTGTTGTTTTTTTTAAGAAATTCTATTATATTTATCTGATGATTTCTTAATATATAGCTAACTTGGTCAACGATTTTAATGAGCAATGTTTGATTTACTTTTCAATTATGAACATTTTTTCTTAGTTTGAATGTATTTTAATGTTAGCCCTTCTTTCTTTTTGTCTTTATTGTTCAGGTGGCAAATTCCTGGCAAATAAAGACTGGACTGATGTTTGAAAGAACTCTTACTCAGCAAGAAATGACATGTCAATCAAAGTAATGAAAAGAAACAATGAAAAATTTCTGCAGCTTTCTTGTTGTAATGTATTATTCATTTTTGCAACTTTCCATTGAATCATGTATTTGTTTTATTTCTTAAATGTATTTTTTTTTTTCAAACTAAAATGAGTTTTGAACTGTGAAAATTTTGAAGTCTTTAGAAGGTTTCGCTTTAAAATCAAACCAATTTACTGCAGTCATTATGTTTTGTGACTTTCAATTAGTTACAAAGTTAATTCAAGTAAGTTGAATTATCTTATATGATTTCTCAATAAGAGTTCCAGTTTTTTCTATTCTAACTCACAAAAAATTCTAATCAGGCGTTTGCAAGTCATATTCTTAATCATCATCTGTGATAACTATAAACAAACTATTATTATGTGTTAGAAAATTAAACAGAAAAATATAGAATTAATATGACATAGATTTTATGATTATCTTTTCAGACTAATTTTGAATTGTTTCTTTGACTTTTGTACTTTGCTTACTGTTCTGATGCTCTTTCTGTTTCTTGAAGCTCAATCTTCTTAATGTAATCTTATGTAACTCTTCCTTGTTCCTTGAACCCCTCAGACTGGCATCAACAAGCCTCCTTTTCAGCTTGTTACATCCCTTGGATGATGTAACTCCTGTTATTACCAGAAGTACAATCAGTAAGTTTTATACACACTTTTGATCAGCTAGCCCCATCTTAAAAGTGAGAGGGATGATAATAAGGTATCTTAGAATTTGCATATGCCTTAATTTCCTAGGAAGAAATCAGTCAACTTTCCATTAAAAGCAAACATATTGCTCTGAAGTCAACTTTTGAAATGAGAGGTAAATTAAAATAGACCAAATCCACATGTGAAAGATATTTCATGATATTTTATTCCAAGCAATTGTATTGTTATCTTTGCTCTTCCTTTTTTTGATAAAAGAATAAACTTATTTGCATTTAAACCCTGTACAGATTTTGGGTACTGATGTTTTAAACTTGAATCGTTTCAGATCAAGGAGTACCAAAAATATCATATGTGACTGATACACAGATGGCCTTGATATTCACTTGCAGCGAACCTTCTATTGCATTCACATATGATAAATCAGCCGGACTACATTCTGTGTGGAAAATAAGGAGACCCAGAGAAGATGTACTTTGAACCTTTTCTTTTTTTTCTGTCATGAAGTAAAATCACACTGTAAAAATCAAGCATATTTTGATACATGCCTCATAAAATCGATTCAGAGAAATATAATGAGCTCTTAGCTTTTGAATACGAGAGTCAAATGAAATAGGTATTCAGTATAGTCTTCAAAAAATGTTTTCCTTACGCTGCATTAAATGGGAAATTTTTAAATTATGGAAAGAGTCCTGTGATTTTTTTACTGCTGTTTAAATCATTGGCTAAAGAAAAAAAAAGATGATAAACTCAAAATCTTGACATTGTGATCTTCTGTCACTGTCATCATAATGGCTTATCACTTTAAATTTCTTTACAGGAAATAAATCAGCTGATATCGTCGAGGGATGTCAGCTTTCTCTTTGGAAACTCCCAAAATGGAGGCTCTTTCAACTTATCCTCCAGCTGCTCTAGAGCCTTTGCCAATGTTTCTGGCTCTGCTGCCGCCCCTGGTAATGTGTCAGGCTATTCTCCTTGGCGTATCTCAGACAGAGTCATGTCCCCTGTTGGCATTGTGCGATCCAGTCCACACATAGCTTCTGGTGCAGCCAGGTAAAAGAAAGTGTGCATAGCTATCGACTGGGCTCTAGTTATATCCTGTTTGTTTGTGCTTTTTTTTTCTTCTTTTCATATTCTGTTTTCTATTTAAAAGTTACGTCATAATGAATTTGCTTAATTTAGAATCTCAAATTTTCTTCCTGTCCATTGATTGCAAAGTTTGAATTGAATTTTTTTATACTTTTAAGTAGGTCTTCAAGTTTGTTGATCAGAAATATTGTTGTTGTTTTTTTCTTTTTTTAAATACAGCCTCTCAGCATCAGCCAACTCCAACATCTGCCGTTTTCAGACTCCACCCCAGAGGTCACCAGGAATGTTTATGCGCACACCGAGTTCTGCCCCAAATATGTCAATGGTAGGGAACGGAAATGAAAGCATCCTCCAGAGCACTGGGTCCACGCTACAGCCTAATGTTTGCCTTGAACAAATCTGGATTGAAACAGGAGCTGCTGTCAGGTAACTTTTATATCTGTGAAAAGCATGGCACAAAAACAGTATTTGTGGTGAAAAATAGCTTCAGACAGACAATTGCAAAAAAAAAAAGAAAAAAAAGATAGCTCTCACACTTATAGTCTACCACATTCTGATTGGCTCTTTACAAGATCATTTTACTCCTAGTCAACACCAACAAAGAACTGATAGGACAAAACGAACACCTTGTTTGGCATTTTTTGAAGTTTCTAGAGACAATTACATTAATTTTAGTGCTTTTATGGCTTTGGATTTGGTTTAATTCATTGGGTTGAAGCTGTAGTAGAAGTGAAATTTTTGTAAAAAAAAAATAACACGACTCTTAAATTGAAAGTTTCCCCTTGCATTGTGCAGCCTTGTCACGAATAATTACCTAGATTTGAGTCTGCGATATTATGTCATGGAGGAATGCTTTTAAAATTCGTGGTCATGGTCGATCTCTTTGAAATCACAACATTATTCTTGGTTAAGAATTTTTGTTAATAGTTTGCAAGTATTGCAGCTTTCTTGTCATAGGCAAGAAAAGTTTCTGTGATATTGAATTGCGGTTTTAAAGTTCAAAATGAAATAATGAACTTTTATCTGTTCTGAGCAGGGATGGTGCACTAGGCAAAGCTTCCAAGGCATTTCTGACTCAAGATATGTGTGGCCAGCAGTATCTGTGCTTTGTAGTTCCATACAAACAGCAACTCAGGTTTGTCGATATCACACTGTAAAAGTTCATGTTATTCTTGTGTGTACCACATATTTTTAAAAGAATATTGAGTAAGATATTTTGAAATATACAAAATTGCCATTTTAATTTTTCAAATTGTTTTGCATGGAATAATTTTGATTTTAATTTATGCATGTATGGTGATATTGTTTTTTATTGTTTACGTATATTTTTTTTTTTGGTGCCATTTTTTATGGACAATAAACTTTTATTCATTCGTTCATTCAATATGGAGGTCTGATTTAAATTTTATTTTATTATGTCCTCATTGTATTGGTCCTGTTTAAAGCTTATGTTTACAATAACAAGGCAAATAATTCATGAAGCAGGTCAGCTATAGCTATTTGCCTGCTTCAGATCTGTGTGAACTAGAATGAAAAATATCACACTCACACATGAAAATTGGGCTTTTCATCATCATGGCTTACATGTCTTAGATGGGCTTGATTATTTATAAGGATATTGCTAAAATCTCAAAAATTTCTTTAAAAACTTGTCTTGCTAAAATCCCTTTTTTTTTTTTTTGTTTTGTTTTTTTTGTTGGTTTTTTTTTTTCCATTTTGTGCTGTTCAAAAGGTGTCTCAAGTTTGAGGAGAGCAACGATGGAAGCCAGCTGGTCTTTGGGTCGCTCACACACCTGCATGCAAAAGACGCGACTCCATTGGAGGTGAATGTCTTCATCATTTTCAGGAATTTTTAGAAAGGAAAAATTTTGATTATTTCCTGTGTTATACAATTGGGGGATCTCTATTCTTGGGGCAGAAACCCCTTTCCTTTAACCCTTGCCCTCATTTAATGATTTCTTCCTTTTCAAGGGACAAAAAGTTTTTTCTTTCTCATTTGGTGATGGGTGTTTTACCTTTCTCTTTTAAAAAAAAAAAAAAAATTATTTAACAGAAGGATTCGGGTGATGAACATTCTAAATGTTATTGATTTGACTGTTGTGAGTATTTTTCCTCCTGACATGGTCTTTGATTACATGTTTCTTTTATTCCAGAGTCAAAATCTCTTACTTGTATTAGAGATATCAGGAGTTCTTGTTTTGTATAGTGGTACTAAACGGGTAAGTTCATCAGGGTCAAGTACTTAATTTTGTTTTTATCATTAAGCAAAATTATGAGGTAGGAAATCAATGTTTTAGGTTATCAAATTTTGCTGAATGGATTTAAACACTTTTTGTGCAGAAATTGAATGTAAATTTTTAATAGAGAAGTTGAAGGAGAGAATAGGTTAGAGGAGAGATTATTTACAATAACATTACATGAAAAAATATTGATGTCAATTATCAATACTGCAGGGAGGCGATTAAAGGAAAGAAAGAAAAAAAAATCTTATACCCTAACAAAATACACATTGACAATGGCTACCATGCAAAACGGCAAAATGATGGTAAAAATATGATAATAACTGAATCACTTTATAAAGTAGATATATTTTATTCTTTGTATTTATCAAAATTAGCTGTGCTGACATATTTCAACTTGATATTTGGTTGTGAGTGCTTTATATCATTTTAAAGGATCCAGTGATAAAATTCCTGTTATTTTTGCTGTTGAAAGGGCACTTTTTAAAATTTTTAAATGATAGAGTCAAATACATTTTTTGTAAGGTCAACTGTGTTTGCCTCTAAATAGCACACTTCTTCTACCAGAATTGTTTTCATGGGGTAAAATATTTATACATTTCATCTCTTTTGCTATCTACCTGAAAGCAAGGTCTGATCTGTCTTTAAACCTAATATTTGGATCTCTGGAGGGTCTATTTCATAGGTTAAAACTTCTGTGTATGATGGACAATGAAAATCTTTAATTGAAAAGAAATCGGTTTTCTTTTCTCCACCAGATAAGCCAAGTTCATATTCCTGTCCTTCCGTTGGGTTCAGGCTCGTTGAGCATGTTACGATCAGCCACCACACCGATGGGAAGTCCGGTCAGAGGGGAGGTGATCACTAGCAGTCGCCCGCCCTCTGCTGCAGATGTTCGTTTTGATGATGAGGTTTGCAATTTTTGGTCACAACAGTGCAGAGGCTCAAACTCAAAGGATAATTTTCTTCTCATCGTAAATGTTCATTTGAATGATAGATTTCAGTATTTGCTCTTTGTGTGTTCTATAGAAATTTGTCTTTGCACACTGGCCCATTTTATCAACATGAATTATTACAAAACTATCATGTTGTACCAACTGTTCAAATAGCCTTAGTGTGCTGTGGTATATGTCAATGCAGTTTTTTGGAATAGGCCTTTATCAACTATGTTGGTTTTTGTTAACACATTCTAGGTAATGTGTAATATAAATGATAAATTCGAATATGTATACTCAATTTTTTTTTTTCAGTCATATAAGGATTAAAATTTCAGGAAAAGTAGGATTATAATCACATATAGTGAAAGAGAACTAAAGATACGAAAAATCCATTGAACTTTGAAAGAGGGCATCAAGTCTCATAATGTATGTATATGATATTTAATTATTGAGTGTTATATAACATCCTTAGAAATTGGCCAGATATGCTACTCTTGTTCAGATTTGAGAATGTCTCTGTGCACTGTGCATAATTTTAACGGTTTTTAAACTGGTGTGGGTTGGTGTGCTGCGACAGATGAACCACATTTCCCCGGTGATTGCCAGCAGCCATGAGGACCATCCTGTGGGCCAGCTGGACACGTCTCTCCCTGCCGGAGGGATGGTCACCCCTGGCAACAGTCTGATCCAAAGTCTGAAAGACAACGTTGGTAAAAAGTTTTCGGTGGTGAGTGGAATTGATTGATTGTGATGTGTTGAGAGGAAAGATCACATTAGTAATAATAGTTTGTTCTTATCCCACATTCGGGATACATATTCAAAGTTGTGTATACAATCGCAGCAGTGTACTATACAACAATAAGCAATGGCTATGGTTGAAAATGCAAAGCATTAAGCTTCAGAAGTAAAAATCTGTTTTTAATAATACACTGAGTGATTTAATGTCTAAAAAATACAGGAAAAGTTGTTTCTCATATCTTGTACTTTCATCAATAAATATGTCAAAGGTTTATGTCTCAGTTAGTAGGCCTGCTGTCCTGGCCGTGGCCAGGTGAAGGGTGCCGTGACAGGCCCGGGGTTCGATTCCCTCCTTGGACGACTTCCAACCTTCCTGGGTTTTTGTTTTCCTTTCTTACTATGGCTTTGACTCATTACGGCACTGTGCATATACCATATTCTCTTGTTGAGAAAATGTCAAAGATTTGATGTCAGTCAGTCATCCTTTTGGTGACCATTTTATTTTTGTAAAGATTCCTTTGTATTAAAACTATGTATGCTTTTGAGTAAAAAAAAATTCTGTCTTTTTTCAGGAGCTACTGAATGGCACATTATGCCGGACAGAATTGCCACAGTTGACCAATATGCCAGGAAGTAAGAGTGGATTATTTTTCATTTTTAACAGGAAAAATAATTTTTACAGTTATTTTTTTGTTACAATGGTTTTGGATAATTTTTGCCAAAGAAATATGTAAAAATTTTCTAATCATTTATGAAGTGACCTTATTTGTTGTGATATGAAATGTGATCTTTATCCAGGAAATTGGACTCCACTTATTTGAAGCAAGGAACGAAAATTTCATTTATACTTTTTTAGTTAATTACTTCTTTTCTCCTTTGAGTTGATATGGATGATTTCGTATAAGCTTGTAAATTTTTCATACAAATTTTTAAAGGCGATGTTTTTTTAATAAAAAAGTCTGCATCTGACTGGACTGGATATTATTATTTTTCATCTCTTTTATTCTTCATTATTTGATTTCCAGTTGATCTTTGCCTGAAGGTGCTAAAACATCTTTTACCAAAAGACGTTGCCCTTCAAGTGCTGGGTCATTGGTACACCGTCCGCAATTCTCCTGGCAGTGTGGGAAATGTGTCTGAGTGGATTATGTTCACCAAGTGCCTTTTAGGGTTGATGGGCTATGACTCTGGGAAACTGCAGTTGACATGCAAGGTTTGTGGGGTTTTGTGTTCTGTGTAGCACTACCTGTCAGTGTTGCCTTGGGCATGAGGGACATCAAACTCATGATCTTCTTCGCCAGTGATTTTGAATTAGAGAAGTGTTCTTAGTTATGCCTAGATCTTCCTTTATATTGAAAAGAGCGGAAGCTCCAACAAGAGAGAAATACACTGTATGAAGTGTGCTTTTGTAAAGGCACTTCACTCATCAGTCTGCACCCCCTCCTCCCCCTCCCTTATTTTTGTTATTTGGGGTTATTTTGAAGATATGTGCATTAAGATAACCTTCAAATGAAGGCAAAAGGTAGCAAATTACTCAATTACAGAGGAAAAAAAAGCCGCAGAGGTATTTGTTCTAATGATTGACAAAATCGTGCGCTGTGTTTGCAAAGAGGACATGATTTTCATGTGATGTAATGGGAATGACTGAAATTTAGATGAACGATTAATAGGCACAGACTGAAGCTATAGCTATTATTGTAATATGCTTATAGGGATTCAGGGGATTTTTCAGATCAAACTTTAAAAGGATTTTTTTCATTGTGTGTGTTTTGTTTTTTTTCAGATTGAGAGAGATGGTGCGTCCTCCCCACACCTTCACTCAAAAAAACTGAAACAGTCTGACCAAGGATCTGAAGAGGTTAAGTACTGTCTTTTAAAAAAATATTATTTTATTTTGTTACTTCGAATTGAGTTTTAGGGGTTTTTTGTTGTTGTTTTTTTAATTTTTAAAAATCATGGTATTTGCAATATTTATGTAAGCACCATATGTATGCTTGCCCAAAGCATAATGGATGTTTTCATATCCTGGCTAGAAGTATTTATGAATGAAGAATTTGTAATTTTTCGCACCACATGAAGACATTTTTTGTACCTCAATGCCATTTTTAAAAATTGTGTAAGATGTCGTTGAAAGTAATATTTATTGAGTTTCTTTAGTTCTGAGTAGTTTCATTTCAACTTTTGTTTTCTTGGATCGCTACCAGGATTGGGAAAAATTGCTTCAAAGTGATCATCATGCTTTAGCAAGACCAACCCTAAAGATATTTGGCATTGATGGATACACAACAAATGTTGACCCAAGTCGACCTTCTCGTCCGTGTGCCATCAATAACTCTGCCTTGTTGTTTCCATTCTGCCCTGCAATACTCATAGCACTACACTTGGTTTATGAGGTTAGGGATTTTCATTTTTTATACTCTTACAAACTGCACAGAGTTTGTAGGGTTTTTTTTAAGTGTTTGGTTTAATTGTTTAATTCAAATGATAATAATTTTAAGATTTTTTTTTTTTAAGTTCGGAAAAATCATTTACCACACTTCCACTTATTATGTCACACATCATGTCATTGTGGACCACGATGATTAATCAGTTGGTTAATGAAGAAATTAATTTGTTTTTGGGTTGTTTTTATTTTACTATTCTATGGTCTTAATATCTTGGGGGGGGGGGGGAGGGGTTGTTTGTTTTTCTTTTAATGTTTTTTTGTTTTTTTTCACCTTTTTACGGCTTTTCCCCTTCTTCATTGAAGGAAGAGAAATAAAAGTATGTTTGTGAATTAGGATATTTTTGTACTCCCTAAGATTTTATGATTTTTGGTTCTCAATGAATTTTTAAATGCAAACTTTCTTTTACAGGAGATGAAGCTGAACATCTTATTGCACAAGGAACTGAATTCTCTCGCTCCCCTTGTTCATCAAATTGCCTGGTGTGTAGCTCATGTTGAACCTGCCCAATTGCTCCTGTTGACTTGATGAATGTCTTGTGTTGTATTTGATAACTATTTTTCAGCGGCTGTGAAGGAAGTTTTTTGGTAAAAATTATTTTATGTTGATTCACTGGTATTTATAACATCTGTTTTAAAGGTATGTTTCTTTTTAAAAAAATCTCCCCAAGTAAACAGAATAATTAGTAACCATTAAAACACAAAAAAAAAACTCTAAAAAAGTTGATCAAGAAATACATCTTCAATCAGAATCCTGATAATTCTCTTTTGTTATGTCCATTGCATCTTAGATGAAATCAAACCAAGCTTTTGCCTTTGACTTTTTTTTTAAACAGTGATTTGAGATGCAATAGCTATGCAGATGGATATAGGAGGGACTTCCCAGCTTTATTTGATTTCATGGATGATCTGAGCCAAATCTCTGAAGGTAATAATGATGATAACAAATTTTATTTGTTGACCACCCATTCCCATTCTATTGTATCAACAGCTCTCATTATGCAGTGTGTAAAGCAATTAACAGAGGAAAAACCCCACAAAGTCAAGAAAATAAACATCCATTGCTTTCACTCAATTATTCATTCATTCATCTCCACTGAGCTTCACTGATAAACTGTTAATCACTTGAATAATAACAATGTAGACACCATCAATTTTTCTTGATGGGAATTTGTCATTGATCTTTTAATTTTTCTTTTAGTTGTTGTTTATTGTCATTGTTAACTGTTTAAGTGATGCTATTTCAATCCTTTTATCACTTCTTTTCAGTACTATTAGCCCACAAAATCCACATCAACAGTTTTCCCAATGGCATTAAAACAGAATAGAATCTGACAGGGGCTTACAAAACTAATTATTAAGTAATTACCGAAACGCTATCAATCATCAAAGTAAGAATACTTGTAACAGCAACCACTGTCTCTACTAAACTGCAAAATTTGAAATAGAAGTTGTATGAAAAATGAGCAGTGCTTTCAATGAATATATAATTTCATGAGTAAGGTGTCAAGATAAAGACCAGAGACAAAGACAGAAAAAGATAAACAAAAATTAATAATTGTCACAGAAAGTCGGTTGCTACGACCAGAACTCAGACCATAGATATCTGGATTTCTGGTCCAGTGTGCTAACCAATCAACATGCGACCACGGCTTTCCAACTTGTGAAACACTCACTTTTCTCTGTGGCAATGTTTTATGTTCTTATATGGCACTGCGCCCATAAATTTGGCTTATTTTGTAATTTGTTTAATTCTGTGTGTCTGCTCCCTTCCATTACCATTGAGTTCTGTCCTGTTACCATTTTCTGGTGGCTGGAAATGTCATGAATATGCTGTAGACAATGGATGTATTATTTTAAGCTCTGTATAAGTGCACTCTTTATTTTTATTTTTTTTCTATGGCCTTTGTTCTCCAGATGATTTAAAGAAGATGCAATACCCCCATATCTTCCCAAGCAAGGCACCTACGGTGGGGGGCTGGATTAACCAAGCCTTGACCACTGGGCGGCAGTCCGGCTCCATGCCCTACATCCCTTTTGTGTGCCAGAATATACAGAAAATCATCTCTGTGGGTATCAAGCCATCATAGACAGTTTGACACAGAGTTACACTAATATTTACTATTGCCTATCAGCTATTGAAATCTTAAATTCTGACAAACTAGAGTTGTTGGTAGAAATATCAGCTGTGTCAGTTACGTGAGGTGTGAGTGTGTGAGGGCACATGTAGGCTTGTGTTGCTAAAGGAAAATTTCCATATGTATTCTGATGTTATAGACATTAAATTTTGATTTGATTTGATTTTATAATTATCTCTGACACTGGTTATACCACTGCTCTCAAAAATTTTTGCCTGAAATTGGACACTTTTATTTAAAAAAGAAATTTAACCAGTTACTCTTCTTTTCGACAGGTCTATTCTGTTCTGTTTAATGAAGACTTGAGCCCTGAGTTGGCTGTGCAGAAATGCTTGAAGAGAATAGCTCCTGCAGGTGAGGCAAGAAGGATTTTTGTTAGTTTTGGTTTTGATTTTGATTTTGTCTGTTGTTGTTGTGTAATGAGTGTGTGTGTGTGTGTGTGTCTGGGGGGGGGGGGGGGGGGAGTCAAACTTGAAAAAGACCTTTGGCTTAAAGACATCCCGG
>JBCIKM010326609.1:0-11395 GCA_039654465.1 Melibe viridis
ATCATCATCATCATCATCATCATCATCATCATCATCATTATTATTATTATTATTATTATTATTATTATTGTTATTATCTTTATTATTATTATTTGGTTTATTGTAGATCATCTCTCTGTGACGTTGATTTGTTAAATTTAGTTTTTATTGTAAATCATCCCTTTGCTATTAGTTGTTTGACCTGTTCTCTCTTTTAACTTATTCTAACATTTTGCTTTCCTATGGGCCTCTCTACTGCACTCTCTTTTATCATGGGTCCCATACCTCCCAAGCAACAAATAAACAAACAATCGAACTTCGCTAATTGTCATGTATGGATACGTACATTAACTACCAATTATTAACGTACCTTGGCTCAAAAGTCAGATGCTTGACAAATGCTATCAGTTGCCAGGTGAAACAAAAACGGCATCCTTAGCAACCGACTTGTTACTAGGGAAGCATAAACTGCGTGCTAGACAACTATCACTTGCTGATCAGTCTTAAAAAGAACTTCATGCCAGAGCCTTTGTTTGACAAAAATATCAAGGCCCGAGAGATACGCAGGAATCTTCATGGAATCCGTACGGTAAACTGTTCATATAAAAGACAAGCAAGCCAACAGATAAACAAACAAGCAACTCCGAGGCAATCCTAACCTCAAAGTATAAGCCCCAGCCCAACCCCCAACCCCAAAGAAGAAAAAGAACAAGAAGAACAACAACAACAAGAACAAGAAGAAAAGAAAACATCAAGTCTTGTTCACAAACCGAAGCCTTTAAGGCTAGCGCAAATAAACAAACAAACAAACGAACCTTTCGCAATGACTCAAAATTGGAGTTGGGTGTCAGCATCAGTTTACTAATGCCTCACTATAATTAACAATAAGTTACATCAGCTGAGGAAATGCTCCAAGCATGATAGAGAAAAAATAGTTAAGTAAAGACAAGAATAATGCATTTGTTATAATAATACGGCGTCTCTTTACGGATAAGGTATTTATTTTCACCTGCATTCTCGATCTACATAAACAAAGCTACCTGCCAAGCGCTTAATTTATTTTTATATATTATAGTTTGCTTTCTCTTGTTTATTTATTTGCATTCTTTCCCCTTTTAGTTAGGGGGCTGACGGGATCTATCCACAATTCCATCCATACGTCAATCCATGAATCCATCTATCCATACATCAATCCATCCATCCATCCGTCAATCAATTCATCCATCCATCCACCCATCCATTTACCCTTCCATTCATTCATCCATTTATACTTTTATCCTTCCATCCATACTTCCATCCCTCCATACACCCATCCATCCGTCAATCCATTCATCCATCCATCCACCCATCCTTACTTCTATCGTTCCATCCATCCATCCATCCATCCATCCATCCATCCATCCATCCATCCATCCATCCATCCATCCTTCCATCCATCCATTCATCAGTCCATCCATCCATCCATCCATCCATCCATCCATCCATCCATCCATCCATCAGTCTATCCATACTTACATCCATCCATCCATCCATCCATCCATCCATCCATCAGTCTATCCATACTTCCATCCATCCATCCATCCATCCATCCATCAGTCTATCCATCCATCCATCCATCCATCCATCAGTCTATCCATACTTCCATCCATCCATCCATCCATCCATTCATCAGGTCTTTCTTTTTTTAACATATCCCTCTAACTATCTACCTAATTTTCCCACAGTCGACACATTCCATTGTCATAAACAGTAACAACATAGAAACAAACTCATATCACACTTAACATGGGCGGTTAACTAGAATCATTGTAATGTGTCATTCACAACGTTCTAGGGAATCATAACAGTGATTACAGATATAATATACAACATGGACTATCCTGCAGATAATGATGACGGTGGCTTAAATCATTCTGAAATGATGCTTATCATGATAATGGTTACTGTAATCATAATGTTATCGATGACAAAAAAATAATTGGGACAATGATGATGATTAGAATAAAAATGATTATGATCATAGTGATAATAATAATAATAATAATAATAATAATAATAATGATGATGATGATGATGATGATGATGATGATGATAATAATAACAGCAATAATAATTGAAGTAAAACTAACAAGAGCAATAACAACAATAATTATTATTATGATAATAATAATAATAATAATAATAATAATAACACTAATAATAATGATAATAATAATAATAATAATGATAACACTAATAATAATGATAATAATAAAAATAATAATAAAAATAATAATAACACTAATGATAATAATAATAATGATGACAATAACAATAATAAATAACATATCTATAGCTTTACCACAACGATGTCGTGCCCAAGGTGCTTTACTATGGCTACCTTTTAAACATTGACGAAAATTATCTGAAATTTACAATAATTGTATCAACAAAGCCCAAGGAGCACAGTAAATTATTCCCAAATAAATTCTACATTTTCAAGTTATGGTTCTTCTTTATTTATTTCTTTAGGGTGGGGTTGGGGGGGGGGGGGATGAGAAGGGGTGAGGATAGCTTAGTTGTCGCTACATTCCACATGTTTACCGTACGTCGTATTCCGTCAATGTCAAAACTGGGATCCGATTCCTTAGAACTCGAATGATGAAAGAAGTTCATAAGTCTTTCAAGTCGAGGCTTGTACTTTTTAACTTGCACTCAAACTCGCAGACTGTAACGTTTTCAGATTTACTGATACGGCAAAGATGAAAGTAAGGTGAAAACCAATTACTATACAGCTGGAAATGATTAGTTACAACTATAAAATAACGATGCTTGTGCTACCACGTAAGTAAGATAGTGATCGTCGATGGATTTATTTTGTATCGTAACTACAATCAGGTCTACGTGTTTTGATGCATACAACTCTAGCATGGTATATTGTGGCTTGATGCTTGATGCGGGGATGTCATAAAAAATATTTCCCGTCAAATCAGAAGGTTTCTTCAATATTAGCGGTGCGAGTGGAAGTTAGTAGCGTATGGCTACACTCCCATTTCATTGGTAACTATCGATGCCCTAAACTCGGCCTCAGCCCTCAGGATTCTCCCGTAGCCGCCAAGAATGTCAGTAACAGGGCAATGAAGCACAATGTGGTCTGCAGTTTCCGGGCCTCCTTCTTCACAGCTGTGGCACGTCCCAGATTCTTTTAATCTTTAAGCTGCGCTCAAAGAAAGCACCAGCACCGCTTGCTCACATTCTGTTCGAATAAAGAAGTCTCTGTTCAAACAATAAACGAATATTGAAATTTACTCTTGTTCTGTATTTCCGTTTTAAAATGGGCAACTTTGCTTGTGCTTGTGATAAGCCACTCTTAGGGCAACTTCAAATTTCATTGTCTCTTTACTCGGTAAAATTCCAAACAGTATTGTCTCCCTTAGCTTTAAATCTGTTCATTTTACATAAATGAATAACTTTGCCTGTGCTTGTGATAAGCTCCTATTCGGATAACTTTTGTTTTTAAGCTCTACACTCGGTAAAATTCCAAACATTGTTGATTTCCTTAGCTTATCTGTCCATTTTACACAAATGAGGCACAATTCCCAACCTTGGCTCATCGGTCTTTCTCATTGAGCAGATACCACCAAGACAACAGCAGTTATTATTTGGCTTAAGATTGAGTGATATCCCAAATGTATTTCTTATTATGCCACGCAAGATTAGGCACCGTGGACCGATCAGCTGCCTGTCTTCATTTCTTGTGATCCAGAGGTTTTCCCTAGCTCCTTGGCGCTGGGTCCCGACACTGCTAACGCGGTATGCAGGGATATGGATGAATGGAAGGCACAATTCCACAACGACAAATTACGGGTCAGTCAGTACATTATAACAAGTCTATTTGCATGATCTGCTGTCATAGTGACATTTAGATAAGTGCAGGACTAAATTGTGCCTGCATTGAAAAGAAAAAAAAAGCCAATAATTTTCTTTAGACTCATGAATTGTGCCTCTATAGAAAAGAAAAAAAACAACAACAATAAATTCCTTTAGACTAGACTCGTAAATTGTGCCTGTATAGAAAAGAGAGAAACAAGCCAATAATTTTCTTTAGACTCATGAATTGTGCCTGTATAGAAAAGACAAAAAGCCAATAATTTCCTTAAGGCTCATGAATTGTGTCTGTATAGAAAAGGGGGAAAAAAGCCAATAATTTCCTTTAGACGTATGCTCTAGCAGTTCAGTTGACGGCAATGTGTTTGACTCCCATGCCATAAGGCACAGGTTTGGACACTTGCTTGGCTATCGTGGTTTGCCATGGATAACATGGGTGATTCATGTTGGCATCGTCCATTCATTAGTGCTCAAACTCCATCACTTTTGTGTTCGTGGGAGGATGGGTCTTTTTTTTCTTGTCTTAGTCCACACAACACGTTTTTAGTAATCTATGCGGTAGAAAAAAAATGCCTTAAGGTTTTGGGCCAGTTTTAATTGTATTTGAATCAGACATTGACGTTCGATATCTCGAACAAGTTTTGTTTTTGATCGGTCACTTTACAGTTTCTTGTCCACACAGATGATTGCGTTATAATATTGCAAACGCAATGAACTTTCTTGGTAAGACTACGAATCAAGCAACAGACAGACCTTGTTCAAATAAAGCACCTGTTATAGCAATTAATTCCTGATGTTGCAAAATCGTTTGGGTGTTTGCAAGAAGTGGTGGATAAAAAGCACAGTCTTATCTCTGTTTTCCTTTCTCTAATTAAAGAGAACAGAACAAGGTTCAAAATCAACAGCTCAAAGTTTGTTGGAATAAACTCTTCAATTAAGGTTCTCGATATTAATTTTGTCGAGGAATATCTTTATCATCATTTAATTTTTTATCACAGTGTGAATAAAGAGCTTGATGTCTGCCAATCCCTTAACTTGTTTTGTCGTGCTAAGCTTGGTATCTTTATTTTATATTCTAAGTTAATTTCACGTCTTTCGCCCGTTCCACCGAAAAAAAACAACCTCATTTTTTCAGAATGACCGTCTTACATGAATATTATGTTGTGAAAGTTTGCATGCGGTCATTTTGTCTCACTTAACTTAAACATTTGCGTAATAACCCTTCTAATTTTTTTTTACCTGGTTTCTTCTTTGTCTTTGAATTTTACACACCAAGAAGCGTGATATATGCCGTCATCATTGATATTCATGTTTAATTACTTATCTTTTGATTATTGTGAGGCACTGAATCTGTCAAATGGAAAATTGCCTTATGGACAATAAAGAACTATTATCATTATTATTAATATTAGTATTATTATTACCAAATAAATTTTTTCTGCACATTTCCATCTTAAGAAATCAACAGCACTCTACTCTAGCAATGCTTCAACCTTTGATCAGTCATTTATGACCCTTTAAAGGCGCATGAACTATGATACAGTACAAAAGACTGGTTACTCAAGACAAGTTATTTTAAGTACTGACCCTTTCTCTCCAGTGCAAGAGTCCGACAATCAGAGCAATGAAGGCACAGGTTCCCAGCAGGGCGACTCCTGTCAACATCACCAGTCGACTTGGGGTGACGTAAAGTTCATGCTTCCACCTGGTAAGGACAAAGACGAACAAAAGCTTACACATTAAAAACAGTATCTCAAACCCGTGATCCACAGGGCAACTGAAATGGGTGCACCCTGTGAAAAGATTGTGTTGTTTATTGTTTTGTTTAATGGTGGTTTAAGGGCCCCACGACACACGAAGGTCATAGATGGGTCAAAGGTGAAAGTAAGCTGATAGAAATAGTACAAAGGGAGAACAGGTCAAACCCCAAAAAGCACAGAGATGATCTACACTAAACAATAAATATCATCTCAAACACTAGTTGATGCTACAAAGAGATCATTTACAATAACAAAAAATATCCTCTCTCTTAACAAAAATAAAAAATGGCCAACATTCAAAACAGCATAATGGTACTGGAAGACCTTGGAACTTCAATTTGTGTATCTACCTTTAGCTTTTCATTTAAGCTGTGTATGAACCTTCACGTGTGTTATTTCATTTTTCAAATTATATTTTCAACGGCAAAGCATCATTTGGGCACTTCCAAATGGATATTAAGTGCCTTATAAATAAATTTAATCCTCATCATAAAAGAAAAATTTCCTTTATTATCCCATTGGAGGGGAATTTTCCTGCTTCTTACCTGCTCGGGTCTGAGACAGGGTAGGGAATAACGATGATCTGGGAGTTTGGAATCAGGGTCGACCATGAGTGCCTCCTGGAATTCTGCATCAAAAGGTTGCACAAACACACAAACATGAATAAAAAGGTAGACTCATTGACGTTAAACACTAAATTAGCTATCACTACCAAGATTTATTGTTTGAAAGTCATCCGTCACTGGCTTTATTGACTGATCCTTACTTTCTTTTTTATCAACCAGGGTGTCCAGGGAAATCAAACATAAAAAGAATCCTACCAAATTCATAAAAATCCTACAGACTTTACATTCAAAGAAAACTGAAAAAAAAAAAAAAGTTGTACCGAAAACCCAACTCAGAAGGGAGCATTAGGTCTGGTGCATTATGAAATTGTCTGCCTATAAAAAATTAGGACCATCTTCATAACTGCTCTTCAAAGTCAGTTTAACTGGTAAATGGATATTAATTGGTGTCAAGTTTTAGGAGTTTCAAAAAAGCTAGTTTTTCTAAATTTACTATGGTGTAAGAATGAGATACCCTGAGGTAAATTGGCTTATTGATCTTTATCAATGAGCAGATCCCACCACGGCAAAAGCAACTATTGTTTGTCTTAAGATCGAGTAATACCCCTTGTATTTCTCATTATGCCATGCAAGATTAGGCACGATGGACCCATCCTCCGCCTGTCTTCATTTCTTGGTAAAAGTAAAAGGAAAAAAAGTAATCTCAATGTTGGACAATCAATGGAATCTTCTAAGAACTCCCCCCTGTATCCTAAATGATTAATTAATGTTACAATGGCGAGGTAAAAACTTGCACTCAACTGTGGTTACTTACTTGCACAGCCAGTGTGCATCAAAGAATAATAAATTATGCCGTCTATGACCTTCACGGCTTAATATTCTACCACCATCTATGTTTATCAAAGCAAAATTCAACTTTAATTTAAAAATCTGATTTCCCTGGACAGACTGTCAATATTTTCCAACATACTCTTTTTAGCCGACTTTAAACGGCACTACTATAGAAATTACAAAACATTCCTTGGACTGAATGGATAATTTGAGACCAAAATAATTGCTTACTGTCCCAGGTGGATGCGGAATTCCCACATCCAACTCATCCACAAAGTTAGGGGTCTGTCCCAGCCCAAACAGGACAAATGGAAGCTGAAGGGAGAAGTATGCGGACTGGGACAGTTGAGATGCTGTGGAGAAAAAAAAAAAAAGAAAGGAAAACAGTCTTATGGTAAAGAAAATTAACAAATTCAAATCTACTTACTTCCATTAAAAGCACAAAAACCTGCAACGCATTGAAAGAAATATGTTATCCAACTATTTCTTTTCTTTTACAATTTATTTTTTTACAATTTTTTTTCTTTTACATTTTTTAAAAATCTTAGAGTAATTTAAGGGATTACGTAAATAAAAAATAGCAAAAAAGATAGAAATGACAATTCAGCAACAATTTGAAATTTTTAATTAGCATACTGAACCAGTAATCCAGAGATTCATAGTTCAATCCTGGTCGTGGAGAAAGACTTTTTGAGACAATTTATTTATTTAACTTTCTCTATGGCTTGGTCTTCCGCCAAGTGGTAAATCGGATCGGCCCTCAATGAGCAGATACCACCAAAGGCAACACCCCCTATTGTTTGGCTTAAGATAGACAAATAACCTATATGTATTGCTCATTATGCCATGCAAGATTAGGCACTGTGGACTTATCCTCTGCCTGTCTTTATTTCTTGTAATCTAGAGTTTTTCCCACTCCCTTGGAGCTGGATCCCGATACTGCTACGGTGGTATGGAGGGATATGGATTACAAAACAAAACAAAAATGTCTTGGTTTTGTCTTTCTCTTGACACAGCACTTATACAACTAATTATCATGACATTTTCTTACATTTTGGAACTACAAGCGTATGGTTTGGGATGTTCTTGGTTCAAAGATTGACAAGGTAAAGAGACAATAGGAATCTGATGAATTGCCCCCCCGTTCAGAGCATGAAACTATGTTGTTTAAAAGGTAATTACTACAAAATATTTGATTACGAAAAAAAAAAAAAACTTTGACGGCTAAGCACACAAATATTTAGGAAATTAAATTTATTTTTCAATTCATGTAACTTAAAATTGTGCTTAGCCTAGATAACTAAGATTGATATAGGAAGGGAATGTTGAAGAAAGAGTTACACACCAACTCCAATCTGTTCTCCCCCTGTCGGAGTTGTACTTTCATATTTCACAACAGGTCCCACTTGGTTGACTCCATATGGCTGTAATAAAAACAATAACACAATAACATGTAAAATCTGATTTTTTAAAAAACCTTACAAGAGTTTTCAGACAGGGGCTTTCTGAGGCAGCCCAAGAAAATCAGTCTAAATGCTCTTCAAATATAATTTTAAAAGTGCTAATTTACCAGTTACAAGAAAATGTTGACTATTTTGCTTTTCATTCCATTCAATGCTTATGGTTAGCTCTAGAGTTGATGGAAGAAAAGTTATCAAAGTATTGAAGGCAGAATGGTGAAGTGCCTCCAGAAATTGAGCTTTGAGATGAAAGTGATTGGATAGGGTTGCAAAAGCAGATGAATGGAATCATTCCTTAGAACAAATTTGTTTTCTATATGGTGTGAGATTTAATTTGAGTAAATGAAATATTCCACTTTCATGCATATTCTTGCCTTTCATAGGTTTAAGTTCAAAATCATTAATATCTATAGGCTCTTGCTCAAAGTCTATAAATTTATACATTTACAAGAAACAACCTTACAACAAAAGGTTTACTAAAGCAAACCGAAAAAAGAAAAAAAAGGCTCTCCGTATTTTACTCACAGAGTTTTGAGAAGGGCAATTATCATTGCACAGGCCACTGACAACTGAAAAAAGAAAGAAATAATTCAATTGCGACTCCCAATTGCGTCCTATACTAGATCATGAAATCTTCCCTTTTTCCCTTTCATCTAAGTATTTACTTACAATACCATAGCACAATATTTTGGGTCAGCATTTCATGTCAAAATTTATAGTGAACAGCATGCTTAATAGGGTAAGCAGAGAAAATTGGATTTTTGTACCAAGCTTTTTTCTTTCCCTTTTTTAAAAGAAAAAAGTCAAAGTTAAGAGGTTTACAACTGTTTGATGAAACTTGAAGAGCATCCACGTATGGGGTCTTTTTAAAAATTTACTTATGTACTTCATTTTTTAAAAAGACCTCATACATGATGCTCTTTTAAACTAGTATGAAATAAAACCTGGACTCACCGACCACCTTGAGGAAACTGGCATCCCCTGTGAATTGCTGTTCCACAGCTCGTATCACCACATCACCATCTTCATTGGTCTCTGTCAGGACAAGGTCAAGGACACCCTGGATGGAACAGAATAACCCACACACTATATTGGATGTTTCCACATGTGCATCAAAATGAAAACTTTCACATCACACACATGATCATTAAATTTCGTAAGACAAATGAAAAATTTCAGGTTCAAATGGTTTAAAAATGGACAAAAAGATAAAAAAGAAAAAAAAAAAGAGGATTAAAAAAAATTAGACATGGCAAAATGAACAACTAGTTTGAGCATTTGACACTTTCGTGTTGAACAGCAGCATGTTGCACTATATAATCTGATCACAACACACCGAGTTTAGTTCAATGAACTTAAAAGAACACTTCTTACATTCTCTTTCAGGTCAAAAAAGGTAATGATGCTGGGCTTCCCCTTCGCCAAGGATTCTGAGTAGTCGATGCTGAAGGTCCGAGAGAATCCGTCACATTTTAAAGAGCTGCAAGCCTTGTTGTTCATCAAATGGGAAGACTGTCGGCCATTTCTGTGTCACAATGGATGGTTGAATTTACTGTATTATTCTCATTATACCCACCTATACAAAGTTTCCACTTAGCTAAAACAGCAAAACCCAGCCATTTTATTCTTCTTTGCCCCCCCCCCCCTCCCCAAAAAAAGAAGAAAAAAAGAAAAAATGTTTGTAACATCGTTGTTTTTGTTACATTGTTAACTTTGTGGATACAAAAGACATATTTTGTGACCTAGACCCTCACTTTTCTCTGAAAGTAGATACGGTCAATAGTAAAAACTATGAGTTTGGTCTGGTCAAAAACAAATATAACCATACTATCTTATCCAACATCAGCTGCAACACTCAAGTATTAGAGCATAAATGCATGGAAATATAATATGCTGGAGATTTCATACAAAAGTTGTTTCAAATACAGATAGAAATCAATAATCAAACACTTCTTTCTTACCCTTAATATAAAAAATATAAGGCAAAATTAAAGATTTAAAATTTCTATTCTGCCACAATCCTGTGAAGTGAAAAGGCGCTTCAATCCATGAGTTCTTAAAAAATAAACTAATTTTGACCCTCATCTCCTTTGGAATAAATATACCAGATATTTCAGTCAGAAAAAAATGGGTACCAAACCCCGCTAACATACACATAATATGATACAATGACATACGGCAAGGTTCAAAAGAATGGTTGCAGATACTTCATTATCTTTTTCACCTTAAAAATTATATAAGTGATATAAAAAATATGGATAAAAAAAAAATAAAGCCCTTGAGAGATAATCCGTTCAATGTAAAGAGTGTAATATAAAAATATAATCATGAAATTTAGTGCAAATGCTGTTCATTTCATAGGGTTTCATTGGTATTTAGTTTGGAAAGGAAATATATAAGTAACAAGCTGTAAAAGCCATTTTGAAAAAATCAAGTTGAGTATCATTTTTAGGGTAAGTGTGTGAATTTTGAGTAAAAACAAAACATTGAAAAACTAACTGTAATTCCTTTATTATCCTATCCTTTACAATGATAAGACACAAACTCACCGGTCCACAAAGACAGCGACAGCATCAGGGTAACCATCCAGGTTGAAGTCTCCGATGCGCAGCACCATGGGTAATGACAGCCATCCTGTCACCACTGTCTGTTCAGGGAAGGACAGTATTGTGTCTTTGTCCACTTGGAAGTCAATGTCCAGCTGGTGCCATTTGCCCTGGCTGTCCGCCAAATACTGCATAAAGAAATAATACAAAACAATAATAATAATAATAATGATAATGCTCATTTAAATTTATCATGTGCAGGCACACCCCTCTTGACAGAAGGCTTTGGTTTGTTTGTTTGTTTGTTGTTGGTTTTAGGGCACCACGACACACTCGGGTCATAGAGGCGCCCAAGAGGAAAGTAAGATGATAGATTAGTTAAAAGA
>JBCIKM010326831.1:0-11391 GCA_039654465.1 Melibe viridis
GTAACTTTTTGCGCTTTGAGATGTTTTCAACATGGAAAGCGCAACTCAATAAATGCTTTATATTATTATTATTATTTGTTTCCATCCATCATTTCAAAAGATTGTGACTTAGTTATTTTTTGCTTGATTACAATTATATTTGACACACTTTATCTTCAAAGCATGTTTGACAGTTGGATTTAATTTTTAAAATCTCTGGTAAGTTTGTTTTTTTTGTATTAAAGCCTTTAGTGTGGGCACTTAGGATTTTGCAAAACTGTTTTTGCATATACCATAGCAAGAACATAAAAAAACCTTTAAAAATCCAATGCTAATTCTCGTGACAATTGGTTGGAAAATGGCAAAGTTATGATGAAAAAAGTGGTAAAAATTGAAGTTTTGAGAAAAACATAAGAAACAGAAAAAAAGTCACTCTTTTGCTAGTATTTTGGCTATTATGAAATTACGTCACAACTTCAATTAAACTAACATCGGTAAAAGTTAGTGTTGTTTTTTTAAGTTGCTTCTTTTTTGAAAAATACAACACAAAACACAAAGGCCCATACTGAATAAAAAATACCCAAAATTAAAAAATGTTTTCACTAAATAAGATTGTTATGGATTGAAAATAATGTGAAAACTAAGATAGACGCCTTAACCATACCAACTTTCTTTCTTTAAATAAAAATAAAAATAATACATACAGCATGTTTTCAAAACAGCTTAATTCATGTATATAAATATAATATCAACTCAAGAAACAGTATTTTACAAAAACTGTGGTTAAGTTGTAGCCCTAGTCCAGAAATGATATGGATGGCTAGACTGACACTGTCAAGTTTTGGTGGTAGTGGGGTTTTGGAAATGCCAAATTTTTAAATTTCAGAACTAATTTCAGCCACAAAGCTTTAATTTTTGCATTCCTAAGATGTTAAAGTATCTGAAAACAGCAAAAATTGAAATGAATTGGCCGGCCCAAAATTGCCACGGGAGCCTGCTGCCGTAACCCATAAAATTCAAGATTTGTTTTTCCTTGTTTCCTCAGAGAATATTTTGTTTCTTTTTCATTTTACTTTACTTTCTGCAATAAACTGCCAAGGCTCCTAAAAATGTCTGTTCCCCAATTATTTCTTTTAACAAATAGATATCATTCTCCTAAGTCAATTTCTATTCTTAACTGATAAATTGTGGTACCAACAAATAAAAGAAAATGTCAAAATGCTTTCAATGAAGGAGCTATAAAACAATCTTATGATGTCCCTACTAACACAGAAGGTGTTCAACTTACGTAACATATAAAACCTCTGCTGACCTTTCCTTCAAATGAATTGGATCTTAAGCCAAACAATAGTTGCTGTTGCCTTTGGTGGTATCTGCTCTTTGAAAAAGACCAATGATCCGATTTACCCCAGAGTTTCCACAAAAGGTGCAATGCACATATACAAATTTCACCTATCGTAATATGTATTGGTTTTGTTAATATCTTTTAGGTTTCCATTTTAATTTTTAATTTGAAGAGTTAAAAATTCTCAAATTTCAAGACATGTTTTTGGAGGCTTTATTACTCAATTTTTAAACAAGAGACTAAAGCTGTAGTAAAGCAAAGAGTCCAAAGAATAAAATACAGAATGTATAATATGGTAATCTGGTGCTAAAAAAAACCCCCTAAAAACAGTTGAGTCTGAAGGTTTGACATGTTTTGTATTTGTCTTGTCATATAGGATTTCGTTCTTTCAATCAGTATCAAATGCATCAATAGACAGAAATATATTTTGGGCATTTCACACCATGAATGCTAACAAACAAACCGTATTTTAAGAAACTGGACCCTCTAAGCTGTTTGTTGTAATTTAGTTGAAATTGGTTCATCCCACAGCTCCCAGTCTTGAAACCAGTCAGGCAAAAAATAGAAAGAGTCCAGGCCCTTGCTTTCTAGAATCAACTTAGAACCAGGTTTCCAGAAAAAAACATAGACACATCTAAAAATTGAAGAGATGGGAAGGGAGATAGAAATAGAATAAGAACCCAGGTGCTGTGATCTAACAAAATGAGTCAAACTCAAATAGTAAATGAGATTCACATACTGACTTTTTTTAAAAGTAAGTTTTCGTTTCTTTTCACTTAATCATTTGGACGATTCATAACATCTGTCAATCTTTCTTTCACTTTGATCAAGTTTAACAGGCACAGCCAAAACAAAAGCTATTGATAAAGAAATAAACACATCATAAGATGAACTTGATTTCTTCTCTTACTAAAAATTGTCTCATGATTTGAAAACATGGGAGTGTATTTCTTAATCTTGTAGTACTTTTTTTTTAGCACAATTGGAGATACTTTTAACATTCTTTGCTGCAATGAGTGAACAATAAGTGCACACGACAAGTTAGGGTGATTTAAATTTTTATGCCTCCTCCACACATTGTGATATCTGCTTCTTTATTACTAATTGGATTAGAGAATTTATATCTATCAGAATGACAATAAATAAGGACTAAGCAATGAATATTTTCTAAAAATTAAAATCGTAATTTACTCTTTTTATATGATATTTTTTCTATACTTTACACTGTGAAAAGGAAAAAATCAATGGTTAACTATTGCCACAACCAAAATGAACTTATATTTGGCCATACTTTTCTTCTTTAACAGTTGACTTGACAAAACTGAGAAACGAGTTCAGAAAATTGAAGCACACAGAGGGACTCCAACAATTTCTAAGCGTTGACTGAAAATGAAAAAAGAATGGAAAAAAAGAAGTTGAAGATAAAAAATTTATTTTAAAAATTAAAAAATCAGAAATAAGATAACTAACACTGAATTAATGCTTGCTAATATCTACATGACACAAATCCTGTTATCTCTCCATTTTGAAACATACCTTTATTTCCAAATTAGGGCTGAAGTAAAAAAAATTAAAAAATTGAATAATTTGGTATCTGATAAAATTATGCTTTATACAAGTGAGTTTGAGACAGCATATGTATAAGAAAGGCAATTGCCTTAAATGAGTGACATCGTTCTGAAATCAAAGCTATGACTGTCCACAAATAATTATGTGAGCAATGAAAATAAATTAATCTTACACTGGCAAGTTTTGGTAGATCTTCAACAGGATAGTTTTTCAAAGATCGCACAACTCCATAATCATCTCGAAATCCACAAACAATCCTTCTGATCCCTATAAGAAAGCTCTGGGCCCAAAACTTGATGAGCTTGAATCTGTAAGCAAAAATTAATGCAGTAGAGTAATCCCAATTGCAAATGGGTCGTCAGTAACAAATCTGTCAGCTCAAAAATTGTTCCTCAACTTAAGAATTTAGACACTGAGTATACAAGAAATAACATGGGAGGAAAATAAATCTGATGTACTACAAGCTGCTTGTATTTTTCAGCTATGCTGGGAAAAAGAGTTGAATAACGGATCAACAACTTAAGAAGCATGTAAAAGACCTGAAAGAACCTAAAAACACAGGTCATGTACCCAAGGTCAACCAGAGGTCAATTCAGGTCTGTAAAAACAGCGCAGGATCATTTTAGTAAGCAACGAGAGAAGGAGGTGATTAGTCTCTTAAGGCAATTGTCTCAACTCAAATGCAAAAGCAGTTTTTATATTAAATTTTATATGCTGATTAAGTTTTGGCTAGCGAAAATCCTCTAAAACAAAGAATATAAAGCTAATATTCAAAGGCCACTTTGTTTATTTTTTTACAATTTGCCTATAATAGGTGGTCTGTCCACTGGGGAATTGAGGTTGGAGGTGTCCCTGGTACCTCTTCTACTTCTGTTTCTTTTATACTGAAGCTTTTCCCCCTATTCCTTTATGTCCTGAGTCCAATTTTTATTGTCTTGTTTAGGTTACAGTGGTCATCCCTTATTTCATGTCTTTTGGTACAGAACTCCAGGGTCACAAATTAGACAAACTGAATACTTAAGTACACAAAGGGGGTCTAAAGACCCTGGGTCTTCCTGGACCAAAATACTGTTATTTGCTTGTTTTTATAATGAGAAATGATATTTTTTGTCATTGTAAATCATCTCTGTGGTGTCGATATGTGTTTTGAGAGATGATATTTATTTTTTAATGTTAATCATCTCTGCTGTTTGTGGTTTGATCTGTGTCTTCTTTTAACTAACTCAATTATCTTACTTTCCTTTTGTGTGTTGTGGGGCCCTAAAACCTCCAATAAACAAACAAACAAAGCCTAAAATAGAATTTGTATTTTTGGACAACTTAAGGTTGTCCCAATTTTGCAAAGTCAAGGATACTACAAATCATTTAATTGGAATTGCACCGATTGCTGCCTAAGAACATGCCTTGGGAGATTGAAAACTTGTGCTCTTTGGTAAATCATGAACTCAAGTGCCATGTTCTCAGGCAGCAACTGCTGTAATTCACACAATGTTGCATGACAAGTTAATGTAACAATAAGAACAGTTTATGCAGATGCAAACAAGGACCAAGAAATTCAATGAATACAAGACAGAAGCAGTGTCAGGCTGTGATCTAGAGCAAAACAAGGGATAAATTAGGAAATCAAATTGGACATCATAAATACATTCTTATGTAACGCAATTGCTTACCACACCTGCAAAAATTTTCTTGCTGTCTTTTTGATTCAATAATGCGAGAAGTTTTCAACTCTAAATATTTTCCTCCTTTCTGATCATCAGGGTTAAGGCAATCTACTTCAGCCCCATAAACTGCAAAGATAAAAGAACATGACACAGACAGCCTAAACAAAACAAAGATTTACAAGATCAGATACAAAAGAGCACTGATATGACATACGGGATATTACAAATGAGTTCTTTATGTTAATAGTTGTTTCTGTATAAGTAAGATGTCCTGTCTCCATCTCTTGTTATAAGGAATAATAACGGGCCTTCAAAATCTGTTCTTTCGATTCATCAGCTCTACAGGTCTTCATTAGAGTGCCCAGTAATAATTTAAATCATCCTCAAAAGGCTAAAAACAAAGGAAATGGATTGGTGTAAAAAATGTTTACAAAATGTTATCTCTCACCCTAAAAATTGATCTCATGAGAAAAAGACAACTTAACTTAAAGATTATTGACACGATCACAAAATAAAAATATCCTCCCTCTCATCTTGAAATTTTAGTTCTCATTAAAAATAACACACAAAAGAAGAGGAAATCCGTGGATCAGCAAAATATTATCAGTACTGATTTAATAAAGGCAAAGGGGATTAAATTTTGCACAAGCCATTGCACTCAAACAGGTCAGATCAAGTCTGATCTGTTTAGTTCAGTTAAGCAATGCTCCTACTGTGTGGGTGGCAACATGAGAGAAAGTCTTAGCTTGGATGAGCTCTAGTTTCGTAACTGGTGTCAAACTCAATAAGTTCAATAAGGCAATACAAAGCATAATTTCAAGTGATAAGATACAACCAAGAAACAGTAGTGAACAAGTGCTATGCAACAAAAATACTTTCAAAAGCTTTCTTTGAGAAACTAACAAATCACTTTTAGCACAAAGGGAGTAGTTTGACACAACAAAAGTGAGGGACAGCCACAAACAATACTTCCGACAACCTTCAGTGAAGACCTCATTTCAACTCAAAACAGCCAACCCAGTAGACAAAGTGCTACTCAAGAAGTGCAAGATGTAAATGAGCATTACCCGTACGGCAATCATTGAAAAATACAGCAAAGAAGTAAAAATAATCAGACAACTTTTCAGCAGAAGGGCTTTAAGTTAAGAACAGATAAGTCCAAATTTTGACTCTAACTCTTCTGTGTTCAATCTTTGTGTATAGTACAGTGGATTTTGAAGACAAAGAAGTCGTTGGGACCGACTGGTTGTTGCTGTTGGAAATGTGAGGTGTGCCTTTGGTAAGGAGTGCGCCTTTACTCTAAATTGCTTTCTACCTTTCTTCTACCCGGTCCAACGTGCGGTAGAGGTCGCTAATGATAGAGAAATCGATATATTTTCTTTTTTGTTGTTGCTGCTGCATGTTGTTTTTGGTTAAAGTTAAAGAAGGAGAAAGATGTAACATCTGTTAGACTGACTAGAAGAAGAAATGAACGTAAAGCATAAGAACTACACACTCGACTTAGTGTGTAATATGCATTACCTAGATTGTTAAATTGTTCAAGAGACGATGAGAATGTGGGATGGTCTGTTTAACTAGGACCTTTCCATTGTCTGCATCAGGTTCTTGTTGACAAAAGACACATGTGTGTTAATTCACTATGTATATGTGCTGGTACGTGTGTATTTGTGTGTATGTGTGTCTGTAGTGTAGAGACATAGAGAAGAGGGGTGGTACAAATGGTTTTGCGTCTGTCACTCACAGCAGCCACCACGCATTCTCACCACATACGACAGAGTGAAGTGGTAGTGATAGTAATAGGGAGGAAAACGGAAAAAAGTGTTTCAAGAAGTGGATACTTTTGTTATCATCCATTATTATGTCATGGTTGTGTTAGTTCGATCTGAGGTGGACTATTTTTTGGTGCTTGTTGGATCCCTTTAATTTTACAAAGTTTACAAGGAAAAAAAAACGGGGATTACAAAGTACCTCGTCCAATCTAAGGTCTCGTTCGATCCAAGGTTTACTGTATCAAAATGTCCCATGTGCACAACAATTTTTCCCTTGTTAAGGAAATAAAATTGAAGACCAAGTAATACAATTAGAAAGAAAAATATATCATGAAGTAGCTACCTAATGAATGAGAGTCCAAGCGAGATCGCACGACAACCCCGTACTCTTCATTGTTGTTGACAGGCTTCTCTGTATCTGGGGAACCATCTGCTGTGTCTGTGAAAAGAATAGTTACAAGAAAGCAAACCTAACTTGAGGATCAAACATGTGACTGGTGGGCTCCTCTATGACCCTCATGTGTCATGGGGTCCTAAAACTACCCATAAAAAAACAAAGATGTGACTGAAAAATATTGATTCTATAAAAAAAAACTTGATTCAATGAAAACCAAGTAAGCTGTTGCTTGCTATCTAAAATCTTGAAAGGGAATATGATAATTTCAGCGAAGGTAAAATGTACAAATTCATGCCTTTTGCAAAATTTAAGTACCAAGCTTAAAAAACAAAAGTTGAAACTGAAATGATGGAAATTAAAAATGTCAGAATGAGGAAAATTGATGCAGCTCATAAATTTACCAGGTATATCAGTATCAGCAGAGTAATTAACACATTGAAAATTCTTTCACTCTCCTTTAAATTCATTTTCAATACTACTATTAGCGCTTAACATGGTGCTTCAAATTGGTCATTTTTTTAAAAGGTTCAAGCGACTGCAAAAAAACCCAACTGATTCTTAAGTAATAGGACACAAAATAAGACTATCCTTACACTGAACGCATTCATTTAATAAAAAACAATACACTTAAATATAAGACGTTTTCAAACACAATATATGTAAGAAGAAAAAAAATTCACCTGCAGTAACATATTGTTCAAACTTCCATCCCCACGCACACATTTCTTTGTCTCTGTCTGTCATTTCCTGCTCTCTTTTCTTCTTTGCCTCAGTGTCATACTGACAAATAAAATAAGTTCCCCTGTAGAGAATCACAGCAAATCTCAGATCCTCCCTATTCTCAAATGGAATACACATGATCCGAGTCAGCAGTCCTCGCCAGCAGATAAAATCTGTATTGAGACTTAGGAATCAAAAAGGAAAAAAATTAATTTTATATCAAGCAAAAAGATGAAATTTTTTTTTGTCAGAAAAAAAAGATAAAAATGTTCAGTTCAAATAGACCAAAAAATACAGTAGATATTGAAAAATTCATGTTTCTTGATATTCATCTTGCAAAAATACACAATAAACTGTAGCATCCCTTTTTTCTCTTAGAAAGTATTAAATATGAAAAATTCATTGCATACAAGTCACCTTTTTCCTTCACATATAGGTGAGACTAACACCTCATTCCTAAAATCATGGATAAGTCAACCTCAGGATAACGTAATTCTAGTACTGATTTAAGAATTTTGCTGTTCTGCAAAGCTTTGCTCTTGCTCTGTTCAGTGTTACCCATTCATTCCTGGGAGCTTGGTTCTGCAAGGCAATTCTTCCTTGGGGTCCTGGATAGCTTTTGTTAGTATGACTGTCCCAAACCTTCCATGAGAATAGTCTGAAGGCAGCTGCATGATTGGGTGAGTGCTTTCCTCTGACATGAAGCTCTTCCTTGACTGAAGTCTTCTTCTTGTTGGGATATGTTCATAGAGAGGGTGCATTGGCCTGTTTCCTGTTTGTGTTTGTGGACTTTTGCAGCAGTGGCTCTACGGATATGAGATGGTGCAATACCAGCCAGGCGGTGTAGGTTTGTGACTGCCAAAGGTTCCCTTTATTGATGCGGCAGGTGTTGTATAGCTCAGGGTCTATCTTTTTGGCAAGGCAGGATCTTGCCCAGACTGGTGAGGCATATTCTGCTGAGGAGTAGCATAGAGCTACTGCTGTTGTTCTGACTGTTTTGGGGTCTGCTCCTCATTTGGCACATGCCAGTTTCCTCAAGAGGTTATTTCTCGTGGCCATTTCTGCTCTACTAACCTTTATGCATTTCGAGAACAAAGTACAAAGTGTACGATCTAAGGTTATACTGAGGTACACAGTAAATGTATTGTTCTCTAAAATACATTCTTACTCCATGAGATGCCTAGTTTCCTTTATATTTTTCAGGTGAAAGGCACACACTTATGTTTTTCCCGGGTTGGCATTCAAGGAATTCTGTAATACTCCGTGAGGGTTTTCAGGGCAGCGGACAGTTGTTCTTCAATTGTCTTGAAGTTGTGGACCTCGGTTGCAAGGCAGAGATCATCTGCATACAGGAAACGTCTGAAGTTTTGAAACTCAGGTTGGTTGTTTGTGTATACACCATAATTCTCAGATTATATGCTGCAACTTTTTTCTCCAACCTTTGACTCTGCGACTAATAGTATGGATCGGCTTACACTAGGATTTATTTGATGGTCGGTCATCCCAAGAGCTAAAAGTTCATTTCATCTACAACATTTGAAGAGCTCAATTTTTGTCTAGTGCCTAAACTAAGGAATAATTTCAATAAATTCAGAAAATAGCTGATTTTGCCCACTCAAAAAAGTGAGATAGACTGCTAGCATTCTAATTTATTTAAAATTCGACAATCGAGTCATGCTAAAACAGCTTCCATAGACTGGTTGGGTATGTAACATGAAATGCTGTATGGTCATTGTAAATTAGAATTATCTCTCAGGGGACGTGCTCACCTCAAATATCTTAGAATCCACGTCCCTCTGTAATCACTCGGTTCACACTTCAGAAGTATACTCGCCCGCTTCCTCACACAACACACATCAAAAAGCAATCAGTCACTTTCCTAACAAGTTGTCTACCAACACACATTGACCATCTGCCATGTAACACATTTCGCTACCAACTGCCATCCCCGATCACAGACGGCTGTGCTCTGCCCCACTGCTGCACCAAAACATTGAGCACTGGTCATGTTCCTCCGAACACCAAATCACAGTTATGGTAACTCGTGTGTTTGGGAAAGAAGAAACACCCCACGACAGCCGTAAGTATACAGTCGGTTGAATTGAATTATAACACCAAATAGCACCTTTACCAAGTTCGAAATCTTTCCAGATGGAAGTTAATCACTCTCGCTGTCCCTTTATGATTTTTATAATAATTCTGACATACGTCATAATATGCTGAACTGTACACAATTACGTATTATTTCATAATAGTGATATGTGTACAGTTCAGCATAAAGTGGCGTTTTATCGATGTATAGAAGAAACTAATTCATAGCGTTGCGGCTCTTGTCGTTCACAGTTAAAACTTTGATAATGTAAAATATACTGGGTGTATGACATTGGCATACATAATCAAGAATATGAATTACCATAATAATATGATTGGATTGTGAAGTTAACGAGCTTGTCCCAGAACAGCTATGTTGAGCACAGAAGATAAGGTTGATGTGTGGCAATCACCCATTCTTTTCGAGGCTACCATGAGCGCATGAAAATAGATATACTATCATATTTTTCACCTAAAAAAAAAAAAAAAAAAAAGGAAGAAAAAAACCTTATTGACACTTAAACTTATATCAGCGTTAAATGACATTGCTAAAAAGAATATATCAAATTATCATAATATCGTGCTCCACTAAAATCCTGATCTTTACCACACCAGATCAGTATTCTTGTCTCCATTTTGTTCGTACCGTTTGTCTTGCGTCTCTGCGACTTTTTATGCTAGGAAAAAATTTTTCTCTAAATTTGGGGGTGGGGGGCTTATGGTCAGGAGTGGCTTAGAGTCCGAGAATTACAGTACTAAAAAGTATAGGGGCAAGGAAAGTTCCTTGAGGTAGTCCATTCTTCTGTGCTCTCCATCTGCTTTTCTTTCCATCCATTTCTATGAAGAAGCAGCGGTTTGACAACAGAGAATTTATTACTGAAACTGCCTTTTTCTTTTGAGTTACCCTGGCCACCTTTAGCAAGAGTTTCCTGTGGTGCAAATTGTGTCATATACAGCTGTCAGGCCCACAAATACAGTTCCAGTGACCTGCTTTAGCTCAAAACCATCCTCTATATACACTGTCATGTTCAGGAGCTGGTCGCAACATGACCCTCCGGGGCAAAAACCAGCTTGGTCTGGTGACAGGTGTTCTTCCATTGTTGGGGATAAGAAAGAAAATGTAGCCTTGTCTAACAAGACAGGGGCGAGGTATGCAAGGAGAAGATGAGGATGGAAGAGATGACAGGAAGGAGTAAGATTCCAAACTGGTAGTACCTTTGAAAAAATTGCTTCTCATCAGCAGTTGGAGACAAGAAAATTTCCCTGTGCAACATGATCCATCGAAGCAAATCATTGATGTAACTTTTGACACTGTCATCCTTGAGAATCATCTTATCATAGCCTTTTCTTAAATCAAAATAACAGCGCTCAAAATTTGGAGGTGGTTTGAATGTTTTCAGTTGACTTTTATCACATTTAAACTGTCGATCAGAGTCAAGGCTGAAATGCCCAATTTCTTTGGGTTCCCTAAAATAAGGGAATTTGGAATCATATTGTAAAGCACTTGTATCCATTTTCGTGGGATCACCGTGGAAATGGCGCTGATCTTGTGACGTATCCCAGGACCTTCTACGTTTCATTGCTCGTTATAATATCATCAAGTGTTTTCTGAGAACTGAGAAGGCTCTGAAATGGACTTTCTGTTTCGATTTCATCCAACATGAAAACATCCGGTTAACTAACAGAGCACAAAATAGGACAGAAAAGGACTAGAGAGCTGACTGCGCCACGCGAGTGATTCCAGTAGAAACTGCGCGGGGCGAAGGAAAGGAGGGCAAGGAGAAGCGCGCGTCGAGGTTTCGGAGAGTTGTTTTTATTGCTTTGGTACGGAAGTCTTTTTGTAAAATCATTATTAAT
>JBCIKM010326940.1:1206-11390 GCA_039654465.1 Melibe viridis
TTGTGCCTCAGGAAGAGGTTATCAGAGGTGGTGCTGTTCTCCCCCCCCCCCCCCCCCCCAGGTGACGCTGCTCAACTTTATGATCACGCCTGAAGGTCTGGAGGATCAGCTGCTTGGCATCGTGGTTGCTAGGGAACGACCGGAGCTGGAGGAGGAAAAGAACCAGCTCATCCTGCAGTCGGCTGCCAACAAAAAGTAAATACTGTTATCATATAATATGTTGAGAAAATACTTAAAAATTTGATTCCTTTTATTGATGACATGAGGAAGTTTGATATGTATTATCTGTCCCAAGGGAAGAAACGGACAGCCCTGCCTTTATCCACAATGCATTGCTGCAATATGGTTGGCTTGATGGTGGTTCTCGTAGGAGTCAAACCCATGCCCTGTGACATGGGAGTCAGACTCAGTGCCAGCCGAGCTTTCTGTTTCTTGTTATATCAACCTTTTCACTGAGACTGAGTCTTACTGTCCACATTTGAGGGCAAGTTGGCTTAGTTAGATTAGTGTTATATTTCCATTCCAAAGGATCTTGGTTAATGACATGCATTTTCTGCCATCACGTAATAATGATAAGAAAAAGAAGAATACAAAGCCCTTTATACCTGTAGGGGAAATCTTTTTTTAGTATTTGTCACAAGGGATGACTGAGAAAACCCTTGTATAAGCTGCGTCGTGTCAGGCAAAATGGCCCTGGAAGTAAAAACTTGGTTACTGACTTCACAACCAGAAGAGCTTTGCCTTTTTGTAATGAATAAGATAAGTAAAATTGTGTATAGGCTAATAAAGCTGCTAATAAAACAAAGTTTATTTCTTTAAAATTATTGCTCCACAAATCACTATTTTTCCTCCCAGACAATTAAAGGACATTGAGGATAAGATTTTGGAAGTGCTGTCTTCCTCTGAAGGAAACATCCTTGAAGATGAAACAGCCATCAAAGTTCTCTCCTCTTCCAAGAAATTGGCCAATGAAATTTCAGAGAAGCAGGTACAATTTTTCGCTGGACAATGTTGTCTTATGTGTCGATGATCTAGTTTGCCATCTCTGATTTTGACTTGCTTTGCATGTCTTCAAGCATCATCTTCTTCCATTGATCCACAAACCAACTCTTGTGTATCAGTGCAGATTTGTACTTTTATCAATTATCTTCTTATAGGTTTCGAGTCCTCTCCTTAAAGTTTTCTAAATTACTTGTTTAATCAACCATATAGAGCATCATGCATTCAATGTTGAAAAAATAATACCTGCCCAGACAATGTTATCATTTCTTTTTGTAGTGATTTTATTACATCTTCTCAGCCAGATTCTACAATTACTTTTCCAATGATTTCTAGTCTAAGATTATCCAAGAAGAACACTAATTGCATAAATTTTTCATAATATCAAATTCTTATGATCGCGTTTAACAGTATAACTTAGATGGGGTAAAAAAGCCATTTTAGGCTCATCACAGACCCTAATAAATCCCTTGTTAAGAGGCATATTATTGTATTGTTACTGCAAACTAACATTTTGAGAGAGTCTTATTAAAATATTTCACTCAAAGAGGAACTCAGTTTGTTAAAATAATTTTCGATCAAGCAAATCAGAGAAACGGTTTAAGTCATTTGACACTTATAATGGTTTTATTTCACTGATTGTTCAAAGACTGCTCAAGATTGGATGATCAACTCTTTTTTCAGACTTTTGCAGTTACAATAATATGCCTCCCAACCAGCAAAATATATTGAATTGTCTTGCATTGCATACAGCTTAACTCTTTCTATCCAATTTGACGGTGACACCATCATAATGTGTTCTTCCATTAAATCACTAATTTCTTCTTGTTACGAGTCTTCATCTCTCTTGCACAGGACCCCGTTTACTTATGAATTTACACTTTGTAGCCTAGATATGCAAAATTCGAAAGTAATTGTTTTTTGCAGACAAGAAAGGGGATGATCTAAGACAATTCGATCTTAATTTCATCATTCCTCTTGTTTGAACAAAATTCATATAACGAAAAAGGAGATTAATTTTCGGTCCTTTTTTGTCAAGCTGAATGGATCTACTGCATTTGATGATAGTATGGAGACCTAGGGGATGGAAAAAATGTTACATAAGAATCATGCGTTTTTCCGTTTACCCATTTTTTGCCTCTTGTAGCCCTAAAGCTACAAAACTCCGTTCAATCGCATTTATATCAGCAGATAGAGTTTTTAATCTTTTTCATTTGATGTACATTTATAGTATTTACATGAGCAGTTTTCTCACAAAAGCTTGAAAATTACAGATGCATACAAGTCACAAAAGGGGTACAAAAATAATTCTGTCCGGCACTAAAAAAATTATAGATAGAAAGAGTAAAATTAAAGAGGTGAAAAACGATCAATCAAGTGCCACATTAAATAAAAATCTCTCAGTCAATGAAACAGAATGATCCACAGTATCTGTCAACCTATCAGGTCTTTTTTTTGTTGAAATGAAAAAACTAATGTTATCAAATTAAGCCTTTTTAAGATCAATCTTTTAAGACTCTAGATCACTGTGAATGACTTATTTTTCATTAATTTTTTAATTTAACTTTTTTTTACCTTTATCATTGGTTTTAACTTGCCTTTTAACAATTTTTTTTTTAAACCATCTTAATGAAATTAGTTGGACTTTTATTTCAGGCCATTGCAGAGCAAACAGAGCAGAAGATCGATGCGGCCAGGATGGGGTACAAACCTATTGCCATCCACAGCACCATCCTCTTCTTCTCCATCGCGGACCTGGCAAACATCGAGCCCATGTACCAGTACTCGCTCACCTGGTTCATCAACCTCTTCATCTTGAGCATCGAGAATGCACCCAAATCTGAGGACCTGAAACAACGGCTGGAGAACCTTCACACACACTTCACCTACTCCCTGTACTGTAACGTGTGCCGCTCCCTGTTTGAAAAAGACAAGGTGAGGAACGATTGATAGATTAGTAACGACAATAATGATGATAATATTGATGAAAGGGGTAATAGAAAGGAAAAACAATAAGGATTCTTGATATGTCAACCTTATTACTAATTGTGATAGATCATTTGTCTCACTTGCTTAAACAGAGGCTTGTTTTTTAAGTGTGTAATATGTATTAATGGACAGGATGAGAGATCAGTTGAATTTGTACGAGTAGATTCTTTATTCTTTTTATAAAGCGCCAATGAGCATTATTGTAATGGATGCTGGTGCTGTATAAATTCAAAAGTTATGTTATGTTTTTGTTTATGTTTATGTTTATGTGTATGTTATGTTATGTTATGTTATGTTATGTTATCTTATGTTATCTTATGTTATCTTATGTTATAAAAGAAATCATCATATCAATAAAAACAACTTTAATTGACTATTGCAAACACTGCTCCTCTTCCACCCTTTTAATTTTCTTCAGCCATGTTTTTGTACTGTCTAATTCATTCTGTTTTCTAAAACTCCTCTTCCTTTTTCTGGGAACTAGATATGGTGCTGTGAAGTCCCGAGACCATGGTGACGACTGTGGAGAGATGCTATATAAATATCCATTGGGCGTGTTCATTTTTATCTTCATTCTTTTTCTTTTTCTTTCTTTTAAATTCTGTTTTCAGCTGCTTTTCTCCTTCCTGCTGTGTGTGAACATCCTGAAACACAGCAAAGAGGTCGACGAGGAAGAGTGGAGGTTCTTGCTGACGGGAGGCATCGGCCTCGACAACCCCCACTCCAACCCCACCACCTGGCTTCCCCCAAAATCCTGGGATGAGCTTTGTCGACTGGATGAGTACAGTAACTTCAAGGATATCCGCAAGAAGCTGATGACCCAGAAAGACCAGTGGAAAGTCATCTACGATAGCACGGTGAGCCGTCCTACCTAAATACACCCACTTCTAGATGATGAAGCTGTGTATTATGTTGCTTTTATTTAAAAAATTAAATGCATATGACAACTGCAAGATCCCTCCAATGTAAACAAACCTTTTCTGTGATGTCATCAATCCATCTACTGTTACAGTTGACCGCTTTGCTTTCTAACTGTTATTTTGCTCATACATTTCTTTGTTTGTCTGTTGTCTTGCAACCTCCATTTGTTGCCTACTCCCTCAATTTTGAATGTATTGTTTCAAAGCCATCATTTCTACCTGGTAGAAAGATCCTACCATCTTCTCATTCAGAAGGGCATCTTCATTACTTTTTCTTGAGCTTCCCTGTTTTTAGACAGTGCACTTCCTAACAATATTATTGTAAGGTTATTATATATCTATACTCCCGCGCTATGGTCAGCGAATTATTTTCGCCAATCAGGTTGCTGCATGGTCCCTCCTCAACCAAATTTCCACCCCAAGTTGCTTTCAAATTTTGTCCTTGGTGATCCCATTATCACATGACTATTTGGTATCATATGATTGGTCAGACATTAAAGATTGACACAGGCTTTTTGTTTGGCCAGTTGGTGAGTAATTTTCCGCTGAAGACAGAGCCAACCTGCACAACCCGTCCATCCCCCCATGCTCCCAAAATTGACCATACACTACTCCCGTAGTTAAAAGATGGTCCAAAAGTTAGCTTGTGGTGCGGGATTGCACTTGTAGTTAAAGGATGGCTATTTTTCGGCCACGGGAGTGTCAGATCTCACTTCTCCTACATTACAGAGGTTAAGATTGTTATAAGGTCGTGTTTCATATCCTTTAGTTTTTCGAGAAAATGGATTACTAGCTGTTGGCTCCGCTACAATAGATTATTATAATTATTGCCATTATCATTATTATTCTCATCAGGATTTATGTTAATAACAGCTTGATATTTTATCTTAATGCAGGAGCCTCAACATGAGAAGCTGCCCGGTGACTGGGAAGAGAGGCTTGGATCCTTCCAGCGTCTCCTAATCCTGCGCTGCTTCAGACCAGATAAGGTAAGAGGAATTTACAGCTGGACTATCCAGTTTTTTATTTTTATTTTTAAAAGCATTTAAATCTAATCTGCCAGATGCATCTTGAAGGGGTTTGCATGTTTGGCAAAGTTTGCTTGTAGTGCAAGCATTGCATTGCTACCCATGTGGAAAATAAAAGACATGCTAGAAAAATAGATAATAATGATAAAAAAAAAATGCTCTTCACCTAGATATCAGTAAAAGAAAAACTCCCTTTATTCATCTCATCAAAGACATTTTTCTCTTGAATTTGTCCCAAATAAAGACCAATATCAGTGTAGTGTTGCAATGTGTCACACCCTGGAGAGACGATGAGGAAGAGATCAGAAGAGTGGCAGTCAAATGGTTGCCCCAGGCCTTTGCTCAACCCTCCGAGCACCAGGATTACTCTTTTCTACCCTATCCGTGACAAGCACAATAGCCTTTGCAGGAATTGAATCTACATCCTCCCACATGGAAGTGCAATCAACTGAATAAGTGCTATGTAAATTTCCATATTCAATTCAACCACTAATTATGTTTAGCTTTTATTGCGCAGTACTCTTTGTTATGACCATCCTTTGACCTCCCCCCACTCCCTCACCCACCCTCAACCCTGTTTTTGCCTACCCGTAGATGATTCCTGCAGTCCAAGACTTTGTCACAGCCAAGATTGGCAAGAAGTTCATTGAGCCACCACCCTTTGACCTTCCCAAAGCCTTTGGGGACAGTAACTGCTGTGCCCCATTGCTGTTTGTCCTTTCCCCTGGGGCTGACCCAATGGCTGCTCTGCTCAAGTTTGCTGAAGATCAGGTAAGGCTGATCAAGATAAGTCACTGTCACTTGACTTTGATGATTGTCGGGGCCGAATTTGGTAATGGTGTCAACACTTGATTGGTTTCCATATTAAATCTGTATTTGGAGCTGTTAGGTCCAATCTGAAGTCAGTGAAATCCAAATTATATCATGTAACTTAGTTTACTTTGAAATGCAGTGGCAGAAGACATAGCTTTACAGTATAATAAAGATAAAACTGTATAAATTTTTGTGCTTGCTGTCTGGACCACCTTACGTCTTATGATCGATCATGGCTATTATTTTTATCATTGAAATTACTTCCGCTACTGTTACTATCCTGCTTCTCTTCCATAGGGCTTTGGAGGCGGCAAGTTTGACTCGCTGTCTCTAGGCCAAGGACAGGGTCCCATTGCCCTCAAGATGATTGAGAAAGGTGTCAAAGAGGGCACCTGGGTCATGCTGCAGAACTGCCATTTAGCCTCCTCCTGGATGCCGACTCTTGAGAAGATCTGTGAGGTACATACATACAGTACAAAAGCCATTAAATCAAATCTGAACATTGCATAGAGTAAGCCATGCTAGATTTTATCACTTTATCTTGGATTGTAGTGAATGCTGTGAAAAATGATTGTCTGTAAATGGCTTGTATGATAGAATGCTTTTATACCAAAATCAAATTATATATAGCTTTCATATTTTCAGCAAAATGCATGATAAAAAATAACAAAATTTTAAAATGAAATTACTTGGTATCTACTCAATCTCACATTATATGATGTGCAAGTATTGGAAAGTGCTTTGTGCATTGGGAGGACTATGGATTTGCATTATAATATGATTGTTGGGTAAATATATACAATACTGTTATAAAACAGCATGTATCAGTTTATCATGTTGAGGTCAAATATCGCAAAGTCAAATCCTTTTTGATAAACTTTCATACATAAGGCCCAAATGTATTTCAGAGACTTAAACAAATAATTTTAAAGTCATCATTTGTGACTGATTGACAGTCTACTCCAAAGTCCTTTGGTCATAGGCTTTCACCTGGGTTGCTTGGCTCGAGTGTGTGTGATGTGTCTGGTCCACTTGAAAAAAGATCAAACATGGTTTTTTAAACTGATTTATTGTCAAAAAATATTTTGTTTTCAAATATAAGACATCGTTAGAAGTTTTCCAAAACTTGTGTTAAACTTGTGTTTGCGCTACTTGCCTTAATGGGGGGGCTTCCTACTTTCTTCTTACTTTTGATGTTCAAGACAACAGTAATCTAAAATTGTCACTGTTGACTTTTTATCTTTTGAAAAATGAAGTTAAGTAAAGCAATTCATCAAAGGATTTTTTCTCCATTGTAGGAATTTAACCCAGAAGCCACGCACCCCGACTTCCGTCTCTGGCTGACCTCGTACCCGTCCGACACCTTCCCGGTGTCCATCCTTCAGAACGGGGTCAAGATGACCAACGAGCCGCCCAGTGGTCTGAGATTCAACATTATCAAGTCCTACATGAGTGACCCAATCTCAGACCCAGAATTCTTCAATGGGTGCAAACAGGCTGTAAGTGCTTTTAGTCTTTTTTAATTTATATATAATATTCTAAAAAGACAACTTACTTCACAGTCACAGCTGGAAAAAACTGAGAGTTTTACTTATTTATTGTAAGAAGCCTTGCAGGATAATGCTATGAATGGAGAAAATGAAGAATATTGCCAAAGACTAAGAATGAAACATGAAGGTGAAGTAGACATTTACCTGTTGTTAAGAACTAAAGTTGCATGAGAATGCAAGTTACATGTAATTTTTCTTATTGTTGTCTTACCATAGGAACCTTTTGATTTATTTTCAATGTTGTGAAGAATGAAACTGTTTATTGTTTTGTGCCATCTTGACAAAAGAAATGAACTTTTCAGGAGGTGACAGAAACAGTCTTTTTTTTATATCTAAAAATGTTTGCATTGTATACAAAATATTTTTTTATATGGCAATGAAGACTATAAACAACTTTTTCCTCTGTAACATCCTTGATTATTTTTATGTAAAAGCCGAGTGTTAAAATTTCTAATTTTTTGCAATATGTACAGAGGTGATATTTTATGAAAGAAAAACGATTACTAAAGTGACAAAACGTTGCCATTCTTTGATAGTAATAGATGAATAGCAATATATTTCATAGAGTAAACTCCAACTATCTGCCCTTGCTTCATGAAATAAAGGACACTGCCGAATCAGTGCTTAGGTAAAAAAAGGTTTAAATTGCTAAAAAGCATATTTTAAATCAATTTATGAAAATTTTTTCAAGGTAAAATTAAGATTTCAACCATTTCAAAGCATGAGTATTTTGTTGCACACGATTTTACATCCAATTCTGTGTCTACAGTGCATGATTATGTTCTCTCTGTCACTGGAGTTTCTTGAAAATGCATGAACATCACTTCCAAAAACTAACTGGGGATGCAGTGATTCATTCCACAGAAAAAAATGTCATTTTTTTATATTTTTTTTTAAACATCAAGAAAATTTCATTTTTGTTTTTTCTTTAAACACAATCTTTCTGCCTGAAATAGCAGAGAAAGAAGAACATTGTTTTGATTCGCGCTATAAAAATAGTAATTATTAATATTATTCCAATTATTGTTAAGATTAGAGGATGTTCGAGCAGTTGAATTCTTTTATTTGACACTATGAGTCAAATTCAGTCTCAGATTAAATGATTTCCTGAAATCCTGCCATCCTGAAAGAAAGGATATTATTTTCAGGCTGTAAATCTTTTATTCATACAATTTTTCATTGATCAGCTGGAGTTGATTATAAGCCATAGTGAAAACCTAGAAACTATAAAGCATTACTGTATTAACAGAGTATAATCAATATGCTCACAATGGGGTCAACTGTATGTTTTACACATCAAAATTCTCATGCAGAGCGGCAGTATAGGAAGGATTTAACCAGTATTAATTAATACCCAGTAGTTACAATGGTCAAAGTTTAGAACAGAGGGCAGGATATTTGTTGCTATAGTTTCACATAGAGCTGGCAAGACACCAGACTTAGCTAAAAGCCGATAACCACTGACAGGATATGTTTTTAAAGAAAATCTTTTACAATCCAGTTCCATCCTTTAACATCTGAATTACCAAATAAAAGGTGATTGCTCAATCCAACCCTTTAAAAGGTGGATAAGAAGAACCAATTCTCTCATGAAGGAAACCTTTTTTAAGGGACACATTAATTGCAGACAGCAAATTTCATAAGCCGGCAGCCCTGTTTATTGTTCAAGGAATTACATTTGCAAAGCCAAGGAAAAGAGCAAAATAGGATTAGATTGATTACAAACAAACACATGCTATATTTTATCCTTCAATTTCTTGATCCTAGTAAATTTACTGAACGCAAAAAAAAGTTCAAGACCACAGCAGCACAGCAGCGTGGCTTTGGGTGGATGGATTTAGATGAAATAAAGTGTCAATGAAAACTCAATTATTGTCTAATCCACTTACCAGTACCAAAACATAATATAATGATAGCACATTTGTCACAGCATCAATCGATCTACTGAATGCCACCCTGCTGTGGTGTGAACTGTTTTGCTTTACTAGTGACACTCAGTATAGTACAATGAACCAATGGAAAAGCAACAGAAAATTTTCCCAATTAATGTGAGTGGATAAATGCTCTGATAACATTATATGACTAATTTTTTTTCTTCTCTCACACATCACTTTTAACCAATCCATTGTTTTTCTCTTTCAGACTGCGGTATGATATTTGATCATTTTTGTCCCGTGTATTTCATGTTTATCTTCATTTTTAGCCTTTCCTAATCCCTGAACCCTCTTTTATTTTTCAATTGAATTTTCATTTATTTTGTCTGGCAAAATGCCATTATACCAAGTACAACCTGATTTTAGTCTCATATTTTGCACCATCAATGTTTGTTCTCATTCTTAATTCAATTTTTCAGCCTTGTCACTCATTTTTAATCTTTGAATTTGTAGCTGATCAGCAGATTTTGCACCATCAATGTTTATTCTCATTCTAAATTCAATATTTCAGTCTTGTCACTCATAGTTGCAATATTTGAATTTGTAGCTGATGAACAGAATTATATTCTTTTCTTTTGTTTGTTTCTGTCTTTCGAAAGAAATATTCCAGATTTAGAATTAGAAATTGGAAGGTTAAAATCAAATTTAGTATCTGGTATATCAAATTATTAACTTTATAAAGAAGTTTATTTCATTAGCAACACAAAACACATTTGTGGTAGGCAAAATATGGCTCAACTCAGATTTCTATTGTGGCAAGAAGAGGATAGGGATTTTATTCTTATTCTTTTACTAAATTTTAATAAGAGGCCATGGCTGTGCCTATGACAATATCTCCCGATTCTCAATTTTCCTTTTCCCAGTAGAAAATATGAATGTTGCCCCACACTTCCACAATTTTATGTGGGAAAATTATGTTAAGTAAGTTTGTTAGGAAAATAAATGAATACC
>JBCIKM010327158.1:0-11390 GCA_039654465.1 Melibe viridis
CTCTCTCTCTCTCTCTCTCTCTCTCTCTCTCTCTCTCTCTCTCTCTCTCTCTCTCTTTCACTCTCTCACTCTCTCTCAAACACATACACATAAACACACAGCGGGCGGTTGGTGCGGGAACCTGGTGGGCATTTCTATTTCTGTTTCTTAACTTTTACACTGAAGCTATCGTCTTCCTTTTCCCCCTTTTCTGTGATGTCCTGTTTTTGTTGTTTTGTTTGCGACTCAGTGGTTATCCCTTATTTCATGCCTTTTGGTACATTACTGCAGGGTTACAAGTTAAACGTGCTGAGTACTTTTGTACACAAAGGGGGGTTAAAGATCCTGGGTCTCCCTTAAGCATAAGAGATGATATTTGTAGTCCTTGTAAATCATCCCTGTGTAAATATGTGATTTGAAAGATGTTTGTTTACTTTTTAGTTTTAATCATCTCTGCGCTTTGTGGTTTGATTTGTACCCTCTTCGAACTAACTCTATCATCGTACTTTCCTCTGGGCTCCTCTATGACCCTCTTGTGTCGTGGAGCCTAAAAACCTCCAATAAACAAACCAAAGAACAAGTGAACGTATTGAGTACTTTTGTACACAAAGTAAAAGGTTTTATTAAAGATCCTGGGTCTTCCTGAACCATTATGCTGTTATGAGTGATGGCCATTGTTTTTTTTTTAATTTTTTTGAGGGATGATGTTTTTTTGCCATTGCAAATCATCTCTGTGGTGTCGATATTTGTCTTGAGAGATGGTATTTATTTTTTAGTGCGAATAATCTCTCTGTCGTTTGTGGTTTGATCTGTTCCCTCTTTGAACTAATTCTTCCATCTTCTTACTTTCCTCTGGACTCCTCTATACTATCTCTTTGACCCTCGTTTGTCATGGGGCCCTCCAATTAACAATTATAAAAAAAACCCTGTCTTACACTTTCTTACACTTTTCTAACAAGGCAGAAAACTATAAATGAGTAGAAATACTGGATCTCCGCCCCCCCCCCCCCCTCTTCTTTATTCCGCTCCGAAATATGAAAGGAATGACTGAATTAAACTAAAATGAAATACTGGACATATCATTTGCTCAAGTGAAATCAGCAACTACACATTAACTCTCGCCCTCTGGCAGTCTTCAATAAAAGAAAACTTTGAATTTAGGGGGAGGCTTCACCGTCCTCTAAATTCAAAATTTGCTTTCAGTCAAAACAGAACAAAACAAAGACAGGTGGGTCCTGGCAAACCAAGAAAAAAAAAACAATTACCCCCCCCCCCCAAAAAAAAAACAAACAAAAAAAACAAAAAAAAACAACAAAAAACCAAACACAACAAAACAAAACAAAACACACACACACAAAACCCCCACCAAAAACAAAACAAAACAAAACAGATAACTGCAGTTAAAGAAATACAATACAAGCGTAGACAACTACAAAAGAGCGAACTGAGAAATCCCCAAACAAAACAAAGCTGAACAAAAAACAAAAGCAAAAAAACCCTCAAAAAACAAAAAACAAAACAAAGCAGAAATAAAATAAAATAACCACCAACGAAAATCGCCTAAACACGCTTTCAAAAGCAAGGCAATAATCATAAGAAAAAAACCCCAACAACTCAAGATGCTAAACTCCGTGAACAGCACAAACAAACAAAACAAAACAACACAACACACACTTAGAAAAACAAAAACAAAACGAAGTTTTCATAGTTTCTGGAGCTTTTGTTTTCTCGGATTTTCCCGATTTCTTGCTTCCGGCACTGGACGTAAACAACAACAGAGAAGTGTCAGTTGGGAAGCTCGATAATGGCGACCGAAATTGCATTTTGCGTGCGAGGCAAAACTACAAAACAATCTCTCTTTATCGATGAGGCTGATTGGGAACGTCCTTTGAGTGATATAAGGACAATAATACAACAGCAAGATTTGTTTGTGCCGTTGGAATTCAGGTTCTTGACGTTAATTGGAAACGCCATCGGACAACCTTGTGAGCTAAATCTCTTACTGAAGGATATAACTCACAACCGGGGAGAGAGGAAAGACGAAGGGATCCAAGATTTGGATGGGAAAGAGGAAGATACAAAATGTGAGAAAGTTGATGCTCAGCCTGAAATTTGGGTTACTGCCTTGAAAGTTATTTTTGCCAGTACGAACCAGGGCCAAAGCAGCCAGTCTAACGAGAATGAAGCAGGCAGCCAGACCACAGGAGCTGCTGGGCAATGCTCGGCCTGTCCTTTCAAGTCGTTTGCTGAGACTTTTAGAAGAGAGGGTGCTTCCATGTCGGTGATGAAAGTTTTGTTTTGTATAGCAGTGGTGCTATTTGCTATATTAGCCTCACTGACTCTGACCATGCACATGGTGAGTAGAGAAGGGGAAAATGTCCATATTTTGGTTTGTACAGTTGCAGGCGTCATTTTGTACCTGCCAAGTTTATATAGATTCTGTGTTGAATCCAAACTGAAAATAACACATTTATACTTGAAAACAGAGTGAGACCTGACTAAATATTTGCTATATAGACAAAGCATCCCTAAAGTTTTGACTTTCACATTGGAATAAACTCTCTGGTACTGGTACAAAATAAGCAACTGTGTAAAATATGGAAGTTTTAATATGCTTCAAGAGCTTTGATGTCAGTACGGCTTTGAATATAAAATTTATTTTCATAAAAATTACATCAGTACCCTACTATCTTTTGGAGGATTTCCACAGTCTACAACTTGTTTCGGGTTTCAGTTTCACAAATTTCAGCTACTGGCACTCATGCTCTGTCTGTGTGTGTCTGATAATAGGCTGAATGGATCCCCATGACCATTGTATGTTTACTATTGCAAATCTATGATTCACATTTGACAAACTGTCTATCCCTGTGCTAAATAACCACCCGCTAGCCAATAAGGCAGGGGCCAGTAGTGGCTGGGTATCATGTTGGGGCTCGTGTACTGAGTTGACAAGGACTACCCCGTTTGTGAATTATTCAAGTGTCGAAAAGACGAAACAAAAATTCCCGATATGTGCGTTCACACTCCTTGTATGAATAGAGTGCTGTCTGTCATTGACAAAGTCTGCTCCTCTGGACGGACTGTCATTTAATGTAACCAGTATTTACTACTGTTCCAACAATAGATAACCATGTATTGATATAATATGGTAAAGGTATTCTTTTCTCTGCTAAAGACTCTAAACAAAGATTTCTGCTGTTCCCTGTTTATTTCTTTTTGAGCTAATTAATACTATTCTCCTTAGCGAGTTGATATTCTTTACTGACAGATTGTGAAACCGACAAACAAGAAAATATAAAAATGTTTTCAATGAAGGATGTAAGATAATCCCCTTAAGTCCCTATTTACACTGAATATGTTCAATATCCATAACAGATACAACCTTTGCTGGCCTTTCCTACAAATATAAAAATTACTCTCAATTCCTCCAGTAAGAATCAATACCTTGCTGACCTGTGAAAGTTATGTGAAAGAAAATTCTTGTAAATTATTTCGTACCCCGTTAATGGAAAGCAACGAAGTGAGGTGAAACAGAAGGGACTTGGGTTTTGTTTGTCATGTTGATTAGTTGGTTGGTGCAGTTTGGTGTGCAAGAGTGTATCCGTTCAATTTGCACTCATTCACCAATCTCCATTAACTCATGTTCTGTGGGAATGGTATTATAATATTGTCAATTCGCTTCTCAGCGTTCATCATTTGGCTGCAGGAGTGGTATTATAATACCGTCGATTCGCTATAGCAGACTCGTGCATTCCAGTACCTACGCACCGGTTGGGATGAGCTTGTGTACACGAGAAAGAACATTACACACCAGACACCTCGGCAAGCTTGAATTTTAAACTAATGATATTGTACCAAAGAATCACATGATTTTTACGGTTTGACCTGGAAAGATAGATAGGGATTGGTTGATTAAAATAGGTAGTAAATATGACCCCACCGAAAGTGGCAGGTGAAAGATGGGAGCCTCGCTTTGACATGTGGGAAAGTCTGCATTCGGCAAAACCCCTCGCGGCCACTCTATTGTTGTCCGTGTGACGGGAGATAATATTATACTGCCATCCTGTATTTTACAGGTGTTCATTTTGGAAGAGGAGCTGAAGAGATTTTTTGTATCCTTCAATTGTTTTTTAAAATTTTAAAAATTTGTTTATCGCAATGTTAGGAAATTATTTATATTGTCAACTTTTGTTTCCTTTTTCAGATGGTGAAGGTGTTCACCAATATGAATCCGATTTTTCACGATGCTCTCCACAAACTGAAACATGATCTGGCCATGGGATCTTTTGAAGGGGATAGCGGCAGCAGCAGCAGCATTCATTCACGCCTCTCCGAGATGGAGGCAAGCCACAAGTTTGAAATCGAGCAACTCACCACCAGACTGGCAGAGCTGGAGGATCTATACCTCAAGGATTTGGGTAACTGTGTGTGTATGTGTGTGTGTGTGTGTGTGTGTGTGTGTTTGTGTGTGTATGTGTGTTTGTGTGTGTATGTGTGTTTGTGTGTGTGTGTGTGTGTATGTGTGTGGGTGTGGGTGTGGGTGGGTGCGTGTGTGTGGATGGGTGTGGGTGGGTGTGTGTGTAGGTGTGGATGTGTGTGTGTGTGTGTGTTGGTGTGGGTGTGTCTGTGTGTGTGTGTGCGAGTGAGTATTTGAATGCTTGAGTGTGTGACAACTCAAACCATACAAGTAAAAGTGAATGCCCAATCTTTAAAAATGTGAAAGTGTTTCTGCTATCAAAACTGTTTTCTGAGAAGGCTGTATGTTCCTATTTTCGATAAGGAGCACACAACATACGGCCTTGTTTAAAAATGGTTAATCTGCTTCATAATATATATTTTTTGAAATTTCAGGGTCTCCTTTTATCAATCCCTGATAAAGAATTGATATAGCTAAAAAACAAACAAAAAAAAAGATAAAAATATCTGGGATTTTGCTAAAGTTCATAAAATTATTTTAGTGTTATGGAACTGAGTATCAAAAAGATGAAACCACTGGTTTTTCTACAATGATGTAATATTAGAAGAGTGTTCAAAATGGAAAGAACTGAATTTTGCTGTGAAATTCCAAACCACAGTTCACCATAAGGGACAGTTCACAGTTTTTGACTGTGTATGTGTCTTCTTTTCTTTTTTGTGTGGAGGTACTTGCGAGCATTCAAACCATAATCAGAATTGAATCAAATGATTAATTTGAAAGACGATTGAGGAAGTTTGGACACGTAATAAGACTAAAGACAGTTAAATTTATTTACAATGAATACCTTTAGGTTGGTAAGCTTTATCAACGTTATAATGTAGGGTAGTTTTACAATTTAAAAAAAAAATTATGTCTTCAAATTTTTATTTGTAATGATGGTTTTGTCAATGTCTTCATTTATTTTCTATCTGTACTTCCACGGCAGCAATCCACAAGCGTGAGTTGAGTCTCCTCAAGAAGCAAATGGTAGCAGGGGATGAGGAAGAGGGAGTGGAGAAGATGACGGCTGAGAACGATGCCATGGAGGTGGAAGCAGAGGATGGTGGCAACTACAAGAAATACTCGACCAAACCCAAGGCCAAAGCAGGGGAGAGAATTAGAGGATAGAAGAAATCTGTTGATGTCCTGAAAAAGAAAAAAAAAAAAGGAAAAGAAAAGCAGTTCTGTGAAGTAATGAATGAGTTGCTATGTCATTTCTGTCTATTAGAGGCGTCCTCCCTATATAGTGGATTCCCATCCGCCCTCTCGACCTCTCCCTGCTCCCCCCCTTCCCTTACCCCTATTGACAATACAGGATAAGGTAAAAATTATAACGAAACCACTTTTCACTCAATTTGTTTTTTTGTTTGTTTGTTCGATTAATGATAATCAATAATAATGAGCCGAGTTTGTGAAACATCCAAGGACACGAAACTAGGCGTTAATACAATCTGAAAGAATACAAACAGATCTTGATTTTTTAAATCCCCAAGGTGAACCTAGAACAGAAATGAAAAAGCCTAACATTGCTTTTTTAATTTTAGCTCATAAAATTCAGTTTCACAAACAAGCGACTCCGAACAGCTTTATCTCCAGAAAGCTTTTGGTTGGTTTTTCTCTACATCTATTTTTAGAGTGGGGGAGGGCGGGAGTGGAGGGGGGGTTGGACAAATGGACTCCATGCAACAAAAGCAGCCGACTGTTTATAGAACAGGACCTTAAGCAAATGGACCTCCTCCATCACCTCTGTCAACGTTTCCTTAACACACCAGTCGGGTCAGTGCAACACACAGACACTGTGACGACACACTACATGCCTGAAGGCAGAAACAAGCAACTTTTCCTGGAATTGGAACTTAGCTATTAAAAATAATGATAATAATCGTGTTGATGGCAATACTTATATATCATATCAATTCATTTTAACTCATTCCATACAGAGTTTAAAAGAATAAACAAAAAAACCCTTCTTGTTAAGTTTTAACTAGAAACCGGGATTAACATTGACTGGGTCTGGACGCCTCTAAAGGACAGAATGAATGCAGTGTTTGAAATTACGTCATGTCATCAATCATACATGATGAATTCTCTCTGCTTTTGAGGGTATTTTTAAGATTAAAATGGTTTTTTAAATTAATTTTTTATTATGATATCGGTTATGGAATTTTAGAATTTCAATGCGACAAAAATGTTTTTAACTCTAATGTACATTTGATATTGGTGATAAACCGTTATATATATATTTACATGATTTATTCATTAAGAGTTGTGGCTGGAGGCCTCTCTAGTGAGAGTGGTCTTTTCAATCAGAGCTTTAGAAGTTATCTTTTTAGAAGTTATCTTTTGTTACCGAATGAATGAAGTTGTCATTTCGAGGATAGAAAGGCTTGATATTGTAACTTCAAAATTTTGGAAAATGAGTTAATCGCCAAGCCTGAAGGATCTTTGACCAGTCTATGAAATCAAATCATTATTACTGTCACATGACCTAATCAATTTTCTGATTTGCTGGGTGGAAAAACTATCGAAATAAACCGAGCTCCCTTTAGATATAAACATTTAAATAGGACTATTTCAATTTGTGAATTTTGGAGTTAAAATCATAAAATGCCTCCGAGCGATTTGTATTAGACAACAAAGCAATCATGCTGGACACATTTGACAATGTTTTATGATATTTTTTCTTTGGAAGCAGGTATGTCAAAGATATTATTCTTTCATTTGAGCAGTTTTGGAGCTGAGCTGCTCTCTTAGACTTTTAACTCATCTATCGTCCATCTTTCCTCTGGACTCCTCGATGACACTCGTGTGTCGTGGGGCCCTAAAACCTCCAATAAACAAACAAACATAAGAGCAATGGCGGAGAGCAGACACAAACAATCCAAAATTGGGAAAATAGTTGAATGAGTATGGTGTCGATAGGAATAGGAGGACAACTATGCTCTTGTTGTTGTCATTTCCATTTCATTGTGTGTGGGCTGCCCAATTGTGTACAAAGGAAAGTTTTAAATAATTTAGATTGTCTCAATCCTTGGACAGCCTCAGTAGTTTAATGATTAGCATGCTGGACCGGCAATTCAGAGATCCGTGGTTAGAGTCTAGCCCGTGGAGGTCGATTTTTTGAGACAATTTATTTTCTTTATTTTCTTTCTTTCTTTACCATTCTCCATGACTTTGTCTTGTCCTCCTATGGACACCGTTGGCGTACAACTATTTTCACAAACAAACATTAATTTAATATGAGTTGTCGAACAGATCATATTATTAAGTACCTTGAGCTTGAATCAGAAAATGGGCTCAAATGACCGCTGCCTGTATACCCCTGTGCTTGTTGAATTTGAATAGATGAAAATGAACAGAAAATGAACAGAAAATAGTATTGGCACAGTGCCGAGGTGAGTCAAAGCCATAGAGAGAAAGGAAAAAAAAACCATCTTCATGTGAATTTGAATAAGGATAATGAAAATCAGAAAGTTGCCAAATTTTTTTTTCTTTTGTTGCCATTGCCCACGTTGACCATTGACAGGCTCTGGGCGCTTTGCTGTGTCACCTCGACTTTGGTTTTAAAGCACTCAACTCTGAGATAAGAGTTTATGCGCTATTCTGCATCAAATAGGCTTTCTTGTCCGTGATTTCGATCTCTGCAAAAAAATCAAAATGAAAATCCATTTTTCCTTAACTGTTCATCAAACAATAATCAGTTGAACCATTTTGGGCAGGACAGACTCCTGATGAGTTCGTTGCAATGTAAAGCTATGGAAAATTTAAAAAAAAACGAAAAAAAAATCCTGTCATTCCTTATCTTCAATTAAATCAACACACTGGGTAAGATTGGGTATTACCGGTTGCTGTGTGTGTGTGTGTGTGTGTGTGTGTGTGCAAGACACAACAAGAACAAATAGTCAAGTTCCAGATGGCTGAAGGAAGAACTGTTTGTTGAACACCTTGATCCGAGTGTCAGGTCATCCAGGCTCTGCTGGAAATTGTTCACATTCCACGAACTCTAGTCATTTTTTTCTTGTTAGTCCCTGTTCTCCCTCTTAATCCTGTCATGCATTGTTCGTATCGTGGCCGTCCAGGAACACTGCAGTATGTTATTTATTTTTAGAAAATTTTTTGTTCGGTATACCGCAATTATTTCCCTTTGCGGATCTAAATGCCTTCGGGTTATTGAATTTCCGTTTTACTTTTCCTCTATTTGACATTTAAAATATGCAGTTTGTTATTGCGTGAGTCAAAATAAAAATGTTCTTTAGTTCCTCCTTAAAAATAACCACTTTAACATCCTACAGTTTTCCTGGGGGTACGGTATAATCCCATCCTCTTTTTCTTTTGGAAAATGTATTTTTGGTAGCTTTCTTCCATTTTTTAATTTTTTTTGTTTAAAAAAAAATAAAATTTTTTATTCATTTCTGTTAAAACTGCACAAACGTAAATTATAATCCAGGGACTGAAACAGTTTTAAACTGGTTAAAATCAATAGTTAAGACTTATTATTTATCAGGTTTTTGTTTGACTTGTCGTATGAGTGATCTCCTTTTCCATCATTATGATGAAGTAGCGACCTACCTGTGGTGGGAAGTAAGTCTCTGATAGTTCTAAAGCATAGACAAATTGCTATTGTCACTTAATTGCTTTCTTAATCTTCGCTGAGCTTTGGGACGCATAAGGAATCTATCGCTATCAGAGCTTTCCAACTTTGTCTGTCAACCGCTTGGCAGCCGATATTTATTCCATGTGGGCCCAGCCTACTTCAGCTCTCTCTACATGGTGCGTCTCCAGGTTTCTTTTGGGGGGTCCTGCCTCTTACTCTTTTTCCATCAGCTGTCTAGTGTAGTGGTGTAGTGTTGTTTGAGGTACAGACGTTGCCTCCATTCTGGCAACATGCCCCAGCCAATTCTATCTTCACCGTTGTACCATAGCTTATACACTAATTGTTCCTGCTAGCTGCTATTTTAATGTTGTATTTTTCTTTTTGACTCCGTTTCATTCTCTATCTTGATTTATGGTTTTTTTTTGTTTTTTGTTTTACTTTTCTCTCAAGCTTGGCTAATATGTCAGGTAGAATTGAAGGGGGTGTATGCTCGTGTTACCTGTTACCCCCCACGATCTGTCTCTATTTCCTCACACTTTATTTATTCAATCATTCTTGTCTCCTTTTTATGATGATCTTAAGCGCTGAGGAGAAAATTCTCTTAAGAGAACATACTGTTTTGTCATTGTTTTTTCTTTCTTAAAATCTACATTATATAGATCATAATTTTTTTCTTTTATAATCAATTAAAAAAAAAGAATGATAAAAAAAGAAAAAAAAAACCCAACAAAAACTTAAATGAGATCTTGCTTTTTTCTTGAAATTGACATATTATTATCTATCATCACTTTTTTCATAATCACTGTTCAAAAAAAAAAAAGATGGAAAAAAACAAACCCAAACCGAAACAAAATAACAAGAGAAAAAAAGGTGAACATTTTTATTTATTTGTTTTTTCCCTTCTATGAAATGAGGTCTTGATTTTTAATAAAAATGTTGAACAGCGGGTACAAGGTTTATTATACAATGATGTTTTACATGAAATAAAGTCATGAGTAACGCATGGAAATGAGAAATGTCTTTTGATATAATATTCTTATACTGGAAGAGGCAAAAAAACAAACAAAAAACAACCCCACACCGAACTTTTGAGACTGTTTAATTGAAATTTATCATGCTTAAAACACACAAGTATATTTGTGCAGTAATATTATAAAATTTCAACGAAAACAGATCTCAAATGTGTTTGCAGCAGCCGTTTATCTCTGGACAGGTCTTTGGAGACAATATCAGGGCTGCAGGATGCAGGGCTTTTTAACAATCCCTTCATGGAGATTTAAAGAACGGAGAAAGACAGAAATCTCTCGTCTGGTGCAACAGCTCAGACAACTATGAAAGTTTTTGCAAATTAAATTAGAAGAAGATTGAACCGATCGTTTTCATTTATTTAATTTTTTATTAAACTGTGACATAATTGTCAGGATGTGGGCATTCAGCTTGTGCCAATTTTGACATAAGAGTTCGATTTCATGTAAAAAATCTGCCTTGTCCTATTCTCCTGACAATGTAAATCACTTCACTATATAAAAATGCTCTGCGATGTGTACTTGAAATTTTGTTGGCAACAATCTGAATAGCTCACTGAGGTATTGCAGAAATTTGCATGTTTCTATTCTCATTAGTTTTCCAGTTAGATTGATTTAGAATCCTGTATATTGCGGCTGGTTGGTGGGAGTCCCTGGTTGGCTCTTCTACTTCTGTTTCTTTTTTTTTTTTATACTGAAGCTATCGTCTTACTTTTTTCCATCTTTTCTGTGAGGTCCTGTTTTTGTTGTCTCGTTTTGAGAGATGATATTAAGTTTTTAGCGTAAATCATCTCTCTGCTATTTGTGGTGTGATCTGTTCCCTCTTTTAACTAATTCTTTCATCTTACTTTCCTCTAGGCTCCTCTATGACCCTCCTGTGTCGTGGGGCCCTGAAACCTCAAATAAACATAAACAAACAATTGTATATTTAAAAACACATTTTACTACTGGCACTTTGATACCGACCAAAACCACCTGTTCTAAGAAAAATAACTGCTGCAAAGGCGTTTGAGCATTGATTTCTTCCAAATTCTACAATATTATTATGTTAATGTGTTACCACTCAAAACATGTTTAGTTTCAGCTTGATGGGTTACCTGGTTACAGAGTTGTAAATAAGTCTTCAAAGACTTTAAAAAAATAAAATAAAATAAAGAATTGCCTCACCCAATAATATCATGTGTTGAATGCAGGGAGATTGGCAAGCCCAGGGTCAGTGGAAGTCCCTGGTGGGCAATTCTTTCTTTCCTTTCTTTCTCTCTTGTGGTCTGTCCACTGAGGAATTGAGGTTGGAGGCGTCCTTGGTACCTCTTCTACTTCTGTTTCTTTTCTTTCA